>VOMN01079569.1:0-22671 GCA_014899125.1 Orchestia grillus
TACCAGTGAATTCTGCATCCCTGTGTTAGATGTGTGATGCTGCAAACCTGACAATAACACATAATCTGAAGGATTACATGTGTCTAAATGTTCATCCTTTACTTACAAGATCGAGAAATGGCCTGAAACGGACAGATAGACTTTTCCAATTCCCCTCTCACCATATTAGTCATTCATGGTCATTTCTATGGTCATTTTGAGTCATTTATTATCATTCCTACAATAATTTTACAAATTATTTATAGACACATCTATAATAATTTTTAAAATTAATTTATTGCTATTTGTGTAATAATTACTTTGAAAATTACTCGTTACCATTCGTACATTTATCATCATCGAAATCATTTACTGTCATTGCTACAATAATGACAATAGAAGTCATGTACTTTCGTTTGTCATCATTTCAATTATAAGTACTAAGACACTCAAAGAAGTCACTTATTGTCATTCCAACAAAATTCATAGGAGAGCTCTATCATCCAGTTTAACTTCTTCTCCTGAGCATCTATGATTATCAATCATGTTTGCCTCTGAAGCATTTTTATCAATTACATTAAGCTTATCGATAGGTCGGCGAAAAGATTAGATTGGGCGGCCTGTGTTGAGTCTGACCTTCTTTGGCGCGGTGATGGTGAGCACTCCGTCCTCCGAGAGGGCGGACGTGACTGCCTCGGACACCACAGGTCCTGGAGTGACAAAGCGCTGTCTGAAGCGCCTCTTGGTGGTCGTCGTGTCCGTCTTCTTCTCCATGGTGCCCTCCACCAGCAGCTCGGTGTCCCCCACAGCTCGGATGCTCACCGTGCCATCCTCAAAGTTCTTCACGTCGAGCACGATCTGGACAAGAGACGAGCGTCCTCTACAGGGGGTGTAATATGGTACGATGCTTTCGTTCACTTTTAACGCTAGAAATGATAAAAGGAATAAACGGAAGTATTTTTATGTTTCCTTGAATGTATGTATAATAGAAATCTTGCTTCATAATGGAATGGAAATTAAAAGAGACTTTGCCCATTTTTTATTTTGTTTTGATTTCATTCAACCAGAAAGTGTCTGTTCGTTTTGCATGCCGTCCATCTTCATGGACAACCTTTCACTACGTTGTGGCTCCACGGTACGCCATTTGCGCTAGTGGTTCTCACGTGCGCACGCTTCACGTTTTATCCCAAATGTGTTGCTTACATAATGAGGTAAGGGCTCACTTTGAAAGTTGGCTTATTTTTCCGCAGCGAAATCGTAATGCAACCCAAAAAATTGTAATGCGATAGCGAGCGATTGAAGAAATTTAGAAGCAAAAATACGTTGAAAGGAGCATAAATAAAAATATCTGTGATAACATTATCGAAGAGCCAATTGCAGCATCCAGAATGGTGTTATAACCTTTGGAAAATATTATAAAGTAAAATATTTTAGCACATTCATGCAATTGGATAAAAATTTCCAAAAACGTACGGAAAAGGACAAGAACAGTTTCTTAACAATGCTGTCAGATGGACGTTTCAAGCGTACTCGTATAGTCTTATGTTCAACAAGGATGTACACAATATACACATTTGTATCAACAAATTCATGCAAAATACAGACTAAGAAACCTTTATCCCCTTCATCGCAAATTTATTTTGCAAGAAAATGATTTCTTATGAAAAGCACATGAAGGTAACGTACAGATAAAATTCAACCATTAAAAGTTTTGCTGAGTAAGACCGACTGTTCATCTCGCCGCATACAGTCCATACTTAACCTGATTCACTTTGAACGGCTTGCAGCTTGAACAAACTCACCATTCAGTTATATTATATAATAATTCGAACGAGCCCACCTGGGCAAGGCATGGACTGTCATATGTTGTCATATCCTGGGCATTACGCTGGTTATTTTATCTGAACTAAACCACGTATAAATAAGACCGAAGACGTTCGATTCTACGCACCTTGTAGGCGTTTTTATCAGAGGTGATGATGGCCGCTCGGTGGTCATCTTGCAGGAGGCTGGACCGCTGGGTGGTGTACCAGTTGAGAGGGTCGGTCACGCCCACCGGGGACCCTATTTTTCTGAAAACGTTATCCACGGCCTGCTCGAAATGGCTGCGAGAAGTGTCGAAAAATGAATCTTTGAAAAAAGATCCACATGGCGTGATGGGGACAAAAGAGTTGTTGAGAAAACTAGTGCAGATGGGAACGTTCATCAACCGCTTTTCGGTGGTTGTTGAACGTTGTTGCTGAGATGAATCCGATGATTGGATGGCGCTTGAAGGCCGTTGAGTAATGCCTGATGATTGGTTGTTGGTCTGCTGAGTGGTTGCTCCAGTGGTTTGGATGTTGGTGGACTGCGCCAGGTGTGCCTGACGTACATTAGTTGCTTGTCCTTCGACCTCAATGGGCACGATGTGCTCCCGACCAGCTTCCGTGCCCTGGAACGAATACTGATGATGAATTTTTACTTACAGCTTGGCTCTCTAAGCAGCTGGACGATGGTGCCTTGTCGCTCCCCTTTGGGTGCCATTAACAATTAAACAAAGAAATACAAGCATTTTAACTGACATAGAATAAATTCTTATTTGAAGTTGACTCCAGAGCTTACAAATTTTGATGAGATACAACGGTTTCACTCTTCTTAGTGATAGTTTCTCTAGGTGGTTCTAGTGCTATGCTCTAATTTAAGCAGCGGCATCCCAGTGTGGCCCAGGTGCGAAGGCTGAAATATTTCTCTAAGTAATTATTGTAGTTTACACGTTGTACAGCTATGTGCCTTCCTTGTGTTTCGCAATCGGAGCTGTCTCAGAATTTCACTCCAACTTACTAGTCTGTCTTCCTGCTTTATAGTCGCAAATTTTGCTCTATTCTGGAGTCCAGTCGGAAGTCAAGGGACTTTACCGCATAACGCGCTAGATCGGTTCCAGCAAACAACCGCTCTACAGTCGTCCTCCGCATTGAAAGCGGTATTAATCAAAGCGAATATCAACTAGCACAGAAAATATCTGTGTCGTAAGAAGCGAATGAAGCGTTTTGTAAGACGCTGATGTCAAGATGGAGTGAGTGATTGTTTGCTGGAACCGGTCCAGCGGTTCATGTTTGGGACGACTTTAGTTTGTGCATAGCAGGTTACCTGGCACGTGGATGAGGTAGCGGTGGTTGCCGCGTAGGCCTGACTTGAGGGAGATGACTGTTGCAACTGCTGCTGTTGTAACTGCTGTTGCTGTTGCTGGAGTAGCAGCTGTTGTTGCTTCAGCTGCGTCTCCTGTTGTTTCAAGAGCTGTTCTTGATGCTCCAACTCCTGTTGTTGCCGAAGCTGCTCTTGTTGTTGCAGCTGCTGATGTTGCTGTTGTTGAATTTGTTGGTGCTGTTGCTGAATTTCTTGATGTTGTTGCTGAATTTGTTGGTGCTGTTGAATATGTTGCTGCTGCTGAGTTTGTTGCTGCTGCTGAATTTGTTGCTGTTGCTGAATTTGTTGCTGCTGAATACTCGTAGATGATTTGCCTTCTACAGCCATTGATGTTTTCGTTTTCTGTATTTGAGAAAAAATGCTATTACTTCGGTGGGAAATGAAGTAAATACGATTACTTCTGTGGGAAATGAAGTAACTGCAGTTACTTCGGTAAGAAGCTTACAGTTCTTAAATTAACACTAAACTATCAATTTTCTGGTCTACAATCCTTCATGAACACTGAATGTTAATTCCCAATTTAAATCGGAATTCCTTCCAGGCATTGAATTAACTGAAATTGTGTTGTCTTTGTTACACAGAACTTTTCAAACAGCAAGAAACGGAAGTCAAGGTGTCCTGATCCATGCTGTCGCTCATGACCCTCATGACCTTAGATTTTAGAAGCTAAGGGCTAGGATCCACCTTAGAAGCAAAGAGCTAAGACCTTCCTTAGGAGCTAGGAACTAAGACCCACCTTAGGAGCTAGGACAGTCAGCACGCCGTCAGGAGACACAGAAGACGTCATGCCTTCGACCTGGAGGTCCTCGAACATGAGGCGCTGCTCGAACTTCCTGGAGCTCTGCTCGGAGCGTTTCGAGGTCGTGTCCGAGGACGAGGTCTTCTGCTCGACAGTGCCTTCAATGATGAGCTCGTTCTCGCCCACAGCCTTCACAGTCACCGAGCCTTCGGTGAAGTCCTTCACGTCCAGCATGATCTGGCCGTAGGAAGTGGGAAGTCTTTGAAGTCTGTGAAGTATTTGCAATGAAAGAGGAAGTCTTTCAGAGTGTACTTAAAATACGTGGGTGTGAAATCCTTCAACGCTCACTATTGATAGAAAATCTTTGGTACGCGGGGAAATCTTTCAACGCGCACCAGAGATCCATACGACGGACTTTCTGCAGGTGACTCAGCGAGCAGCGACCACCTCCTTCAATGTATGCGAGAAAAAGGCAAATGTTTTGTTCAATTCTTGAAATCGTGATCGAACATTGATCGTTCATTCCCCTGACAGACGATTAAAAAGGTGCGATGTGTTTCGTACATAACACAAAACCAGGCTAAAAATGGCTGATAAGTTTTTTAAAGAGTGGATTGAATGCTCGATTCGTCCAAGAACTGTTGGCGAAGTCTTTTGTAAAATGGTCAAGACCATGTTGCTAAAGTCGTCATGATTTCACCAGCGGCAAATACGCTAAATCCCCTAAATTCCCTAAAGTTTTCAGCTTTATCTCTAAGAATCCTTCTATTTTTATTAAAATTTGCGTCATTTATGCGAATAAAAGATACATTTTCATCTATATTTTGTTTACTTCACTCATGACAAACACTTATAAAACGAAGCTTTCCTCCCATCCTCGCATTCGATTGTCGCAGAGCAGGAGTAAAAAATTAAGGATATTGGAAAAACTTTAAGCTTTGTATTAAATTGTCCAGTTAGACCAGAAACTTCGACCTCTGTGCGTCTTGCAGAAGCCAAGCCGCCTCTTTGCTTGTCCTATAAATGCCGCCAGTGGTCGTGAGTGAACCTTTCTAGATAATCTGTGAGTGCTAGAACAGCTGGGCAGCGCAAACACAGAGCGCTATTTCTAGCGTTGGCGGCGCCCTGCTGAAGGCGCCACATCGTAGCGCCCACATGCGGTCGACAACACACCATCTCCCTCCAGCCCAAATTGTGGGATGTCCTAGAAATTGTGAAACTCGCCCGGGCCCACGAGAGTTAAAATTTGAAATGTTTATCCGAATAGCGTTGAGAAATCTGCGTCTGTAATTTTTAAACGATGTAACGCTTGTGGCAACAAATTACTTAATCTTTGACATATGTGTTTCCCTGTCCTATCGAGACAAACGTGTGCTCGTGAACCGTGTGTTGCTTGGCAATAACCCTTGTCTTTATCGACCAAAAATACCTCAGGGTCACGCTTCAAACAATGCCGCTAGTTTTTTGCAACGGTCTAAATTCAATCCTATTGTATGCATTCATTTTTTGCAAGGCTACAGCTATTTTTCGTACAAAGTTTACTGCAGCCTGATCACAGAAAAATTCGGTTGCTGTAGGGTTTAACGCGGTGACCGTCACGAGGTAGAGTCGCTGATGGTACTTCTGTCTGGCTCGTGGTACCACCGTCTGGCTCGTGGTACCACCGTCTGGCTGGTGGTACCACCGTCTGGCTGGTAGTACCTGTCCGAAGACTGAATACTAGGTACTCGTGTGATGTTCTGGTGTTTCGAGATAATTATTTGGTGCTCACATCATGGTCTACCTGTTCGTATCCTTCTAACTTCTGAGAGCTTTGTAAGTGGAGGGCAGGTTCTTGGTCAAGTGGAATTGCTCATTTTACGCTTTATGTTGGGAAAATTTCTGAACGTTTGATGCAGATGCTGTGGGAGTCTGTCTTGTCTGAGCATTGGTCTGCACTGAAAATAACCATTTATATATTAATAACTTTTAATTACTTTTATTTTAATAACTATAAAGCTATAAGACTACATACAGCCTTCGAGTAAGAAGTTTACTTGAAGTTCCGGACTAGGCCTATGCAATTTGGTCACTACCTTCACCCCCCACATTGCTTCCCCGTCAGTCCCACTTCGTTTGCTCGCCACATCAACGAAAATCACACACACATCTCTCGTCAGATACCTCCCAACTTCCTTCAGATCTACCATTTTATACTCCACGTAATTGACAAGAAAGTTAACAACTTTTATAAATACTTCAACTCTGAACATTCATTATGCTTCAAAGCGACTTCTTTTGACCGTTAGCAGAGCATAGCCAAATTTAGAATGTTGAAGGGTTGTGCACTGTAGCCAGCATTGTCTTGTTCTCAACCCGCACCCCAAAAGTGCGTTTCGCTGTTGTTTGCATGTACGTGAGTATACTTGCAATCTTGATGGTGCCGTCGGGACTAGCGGCTTACAGACGTGTAGGCTGAGTCATCAAGACGCGAATACTACACACCTTGCAACTCCTAGTTTGGCCTGTACCTAGTATAACTAGCTGGCAGGACCGCTTGAATAATTCGCAGTTAAAATCATGAGGAGTGGAAGTTTATGATCAAGCTGTAGCATAGATACCGCAAAGATCTTGTTGATGAAGGATGTGACATTCATAGATACATGCATAGATAGTTACAAACGTATTATTAATACATAACGGCTATAAAAGTTTGATATGCTGTGCATGCCTGTGGTATAATGGAAATGAATTTATAAAATGTATCGCGGAGTAGCTTTGTTTTGACATCTTTAAGATTTTCAATAGCAGCTCGTTGTTACAGTATGGACTACAGGTGCTACAGGTACAGGTTTATAATAACCTTCTGTTATTATAAACTGTACCTTATGGTAGCGGTCTCTCGAGACGGTTTGAAGTATACCTTATAGCAGCGGTCTCTCGATACGGTTTGAAGTATACCTTATAGCAGCCGTCCTCGGTCGTGATGGCGATGGCCTGGTCGTCCTCCTGATGCCTCCTGCGCCTGAGGGAGCGGTAGGAGGGCAGCAGGGCGGAGTCGTCGAGGCCTGCCGCCCCGTATTTGGCCATCACTCGCCGGATGGACCGCTCCATGTCCGGAGATTTGCGCACGAAGAACGGCTCGTTCGTCATACGCACTGGAGACATGAACACCTTCGCCAAGGACCCCATGGTGGCGGTGGTGGTGAGCTGTGGTGTCTGGCGCTGTGTAGACGACGCGGAGATGTGGAGAGTAGACGCTGGGAACAGGAACGCGGAGACTGTATTTTACGCTGGAATTTATGCGGAAACTGTATTTTACGCTGGAATTTCAGGGTGCAGGTAGCAACCACAAGCTGTGGAGAGACTCCTCAACGACGGTAGCTTGGATACGCCGAGGCACTGATCTATGTATACACTGTTATTATATAAGCAAATAAATCTGACATATATTGAACGCTGTCAAACTGTTGAATTTCTAGTCAAGCTTGAGGCAAACTGCTCTGGAAATAAAAATGTAGGAGAGGGTAGGTATATGTAAAGGGTGACGAATTTATTTTGCGTTGGCTGGCTCGTGAGTCGCTGATACGGTCGGCTATTTAAGTATGAAATCAACCCATCGATGCTAGTCATAGCATAATGTGTGCACTGACCGCACTTCAAATCATATACACATTAACTGATGCGTTTAAAGATAGAAGTTTTTCACAGCGAATGTGTAGAAATTTCCCGTTAAAGAATGATGTACGAGCGAGGCTGGAAAATCTAAATTGAAATTGATACAATTTTAAAATCATTCAAGTTTTATTTTTATCGCTGTTATGCAATTCCATTATATGCTAAAACACAGTTATGGTTTGCTTGCTTGGTTGGTCCGTCACTTTGTCACGCTAAGGATTTAGAATTTAGATAGACGGAAATTCCGGAGTTCGTATTCCTAAACTCATAGCGAGACGATCAGAGAAGGCAGTCCGTATCAGTGATACTGAAAATAATATTATTTCATGTCAGAGTTGCCGTAAATAAGAGGGCATCTTAAGAATTTAACATCATTAGTCCCGCCATTTATGGCGGGGCACTTCTACTAGTGATGAATACCATTAAAATTTAACGATTATTTCGGGTGTGCTTCTAAATCGAGTTCGCTGCCTTGGTAATTATGCCACAAGCTTATGTGAACAGATTTAGTTAAACTTGCCTAACAATTAAACTTACGCAAAAATAAAACTTGCGTATCAGTTAAACTTGCTTTGAAATTAAACTTAGGCAGCAATTAAAGTTGCGTAATAATACCAGGAAGCGAGTCGGCGACCAAATTAGCAAAGATTTCACTCAATAAATACCAATTGAACACTTAACTCGCGTGCGAACCCTAGTATTGGGACTGAAGCGTTAGCGATATTTTTACAGAGAGCGGTACGTCAGGATGTCCCTGAACAGCTTTTCCGTGCATGAATGTTTTTCAGGCGTAGTTTTGCATCAATAAATAGTAACACGCAATCAAGCAATAATTTATTTCGCCATGCATTTGAAGACTCACACTACGACTGGCATGTTACAATTCGTGTGCATATTGAGCCAAGTGAAGATAGAAATCTGTAATGAGTGTGATGAAAGGTTAGGATTTTCTGAGAAATTTACATATTTTTCCACATGTTATTGGAATTCATTTGAGTAAACTTCAGGCCCTTGCTATGTTTCAAACATTTTTCTTCGATGTCTCTTTTATCGCAGAAGTTCTTCAGTTGAGGTCTGAGCCAAGAACCCGATTCACTCATTCACATTTCGAATCTGTGATTTGTTGTAACACTAACTCTCGACAAATCACTGAGTTTTATCACCTTACATATGTCAAGTATGAAGATACTGAACATATCCGTACATCATACAGAATGAACTCGGGGGAATATCAATATCAATGACGCAGTCACAGCTAACGTGTCACACGAAACGGTCACCACTAGACATCATTCAGTATCAGGAATATCTTCACGATTTCGTTGCCTCAAAAAAAAAAACAGCTTCTTTGAACAAATGCTAGTCTCCGACTGATGAACCGTGCAGAAAGAGGAGAATCGTAGTTACATGCGTAACTTCTCTGGTTACATGCAGACGCAGCAGTCATTCATGGCGCTTTTATAACAGCTACATTGGCCAAGTAAAGTTACTTAGTCAGCGAGTATCAGTGCTTCTATAGTCACCGTTTTTTGAGGCGAAAATGCAGTCATATCTATTGTTACTATCACAGCTCCACCTGCCCTGCAGAGGTAGTCAGTATCAGTGCTACTAACGTCTCTGTTTTGTACAAACATTGACCAGTCACTCACACTGTTACAGTCGCCGCTTCACAGGCCACAAAAAGCTGCCCAGTCACTCACAGTCGCCGCTTCACCAGCCACACAAAACTGCCCAATCACTCACAGTCGCCGATTCACCGGCCACGCAAAACTGCCCAGTCACTCACAGTCGCCGCTTCACCGGCCACACAAAGCTGCCCCGTCAGTGTCGGCGGTCTTGACAACAATAATACAGGAAGACACACCAGGGCAGCCCCAGAGTGGGAGCGCTCGAGAGCCACTGAGGAAAACCCTTCTGATCTCGAGGAAGACTTGGCGGGACATTCCACCACCCGGCCCTAAATAGCGGGTCTGTTGGCACCACACGCGGCAGGTGGTGGAGTGGGTGGTGGTGTATCATCTGCGGCTAGTTATGTGCCATCGCCCACTCCACCACCAGCGTCATGAGACGGTGCACTTCCTCCTTCTCCTCCACCAGGCACTTAATGTGAAACACTTACTGCTGTACCTCAGGGTCTGATTTACTTCTAATGCCTTTCAATAACAAAATAAGAGTTCAGAACATTATCGATTTCATAAAGAAAAGTTAAGACGAGGCCCAAAACATATTTCAAAATGTGTTTTGATGCCGTCCATGCAAGTTGTATTTGTTATACGCACGATTCGATTTGCGTTCAAAATTTTTAGCATTGGGCGTTCGAAACGTGTGCTCTTGGCTCAAGAGCAAGTATTTCCGATATCAAAAAAACAAAATTTTGAACACAAACCTAATCATACGTAAAACTAGTACGGCTGGAAACGAGGACTTTACGTCTGTATTTTTTTAACCTTTTTGCCTCTTTGGTTATTATTGCGAAGTATTCAGCAGAACTAAATAGAATGAATTTATATTTTTACCTTAATATGGACACTAGCACTAATTTTACTTAGGCACCCCGATTTTGAGTGCGATTTTTAACAGGCATTTTAAATTAAACGGCACTTTCAGTTCGAGTGATGGCCTATGTGCCTCATGCGCGGGATGGGGAGATTATTCCGTCAATAAAAATCACGTGCGGGTCGTAAAGATTATTCAATCAATAAATATCCCGCACGGGTTAGAGATTATTCAATCAATAGATATCCCGCACGGGTCAGAGATTATTCAATCAGTAAGTATCCCACACGTGTCAGAGATTGTTCAATCAATAAGTATCCCGCATGAGTCAGAGATTATTCAGTCAGTAAGTATCCCACACGTGTCAGAGATTATTCAATCAGTAAGTATCCCACACGTGTCAGAGATTATTCAATCAGTAAGTATCCCGCACGTGTCAGAGATTATTCAATCAATAAGTATCCCGCACGTGTCATAGAAGATTCAATTACTAAGTATCCAGCACGTGCCATAGAGATTATTCAGTCAATAAATATCACGCACGTGTCATGCGACAAATTGGGCTGTCAGACATTAAAAATGCGGTGTTAAAATTCAACGTGAAAATCCCGCCTGAACTTCAAATTGTGACTATCTGCTTGCTCAGCGCGACGTGACGATAAGAGGTGCTGATAAAATACTTAAGACTAAGAGATACTTAATTTCGAGGTATTTGAGAGGTAAATTAAGAGATGCCTAATTTAGAGAAACTTAATGACAAGATGCTTCTTCTGCTTGTGTAAACAGAAACCTAGGTATTGATAACACAAGGGACTTCTTCACTTTAAAAATATCAATAAGTAGTTAGTACACAGGGAAGCTTCGGAAATTGTGTCTTTTTGGATCTAAAAAAGTATCAGGCTTTGATCAACTGTAAGGATACTTTCTAATAATATTAGTTAATTCAATGCTTGAGGACCGGCTTATGGGTAAAAGAGTAGCAGAGTTTTCCCAGTTGTATTAAGATTCCAGAATTTTTTTTAAATTAATGTTGTCTGTGAATCACATTCGTAAGTCAGAAATGTTCAGTTTGACCTCAAGGATAATTATCAAGATAATTTTGGACCTCATGGATGTTCATCATGATCATCATGGCCTCTTGGGCGCTCATCGTGATGATCATGATTTCAAGGATGTTCATCACGACCATCAGGATTCCTACACCAGATCTCACCAGCAAGTTTAGCACCCAACGGCAGCCCCACAGACACCCACACAACACTCCCACTCACGCATCGATGTGTATCCCCTTATGGGGTTCCCTTCCCACATTATTTAGAATGCCGACAATGTATGAGCTTGCACCTGCATCTTTCTTGAGTGTGTTTTAAATACGGGGTATATTAATCAGATCCTATTTAAATCCCTTGAATGTCATCCAACTCTTTTAGAAGATTGTAAATATTCGTGGTTTAGAAACATATGTATATGTTTTGTGGTGCTAGTGTATTCTAGATATGAGATAGATGAATCAGATCCTATTTAAATCCCTTGAATGTCATCCAACTCTTTTAGAAAATTATAGTATTTGTGATTTAGAAACATACGTATATGTTTTGTGGTGCTCGTGTATTTTAGATACGAGATAGATGAATCAGATCCTATTTAAATCCTTTGAAAATCATTCAGCTATTATAGCGAAATATTTTTTACGGCTTTCGCGTATTCTGTATACGGGATCGGTTAGTCAAATCCTATTTTTACCCCCTCAAAGTCATGCATCTCTTTTAGCAAGACATACTTGTTTGTGAAGCTCGTGTATTCTGGATACGGGACGGACCGTTCAGATCCCATTCAAGTTTCTAGGCAATCACTCGAATTTTCTTCCAAAATATTTTCATGACACACCCCACTCCCCTCCCTAAGATATGGAAGTTCCAGTTGTAGCATCTGCACTGAAGATCAGCTATCTAGCCCACGAGTAGCGCATTTTCGCGGGCAGACATCAGCAGGCAGCCCCCGCCCAAACTGCCCTCGTGAGTCCGTGCCCTCTGCCACAACCCCTCTTGGGCACCCCCTGCAGAACACGTACAGGTCTTGTCTCCACCTGAAGGAGGGAGGGGAAGCAAGAGGAGTGGACGGGGATGTTGGGGAGTGGAGGGGCGTGTTGGAGAGTGGAGGGGCGTGTTGGAGAGTGGAGGGGCGCGTTGGAGAGCGGAGGGGCATTGTTTTAGAGTCCTGGTGACGCTGCGTGAGTCGAGGTGCTGAATATAGCTCTCCCTCTCACGCACGTGCGATGTGTGATGCTTGGCCCACGCAGCGTGGTCTTGCTACGAAATGCTCCAAATCGGAGAGAATTCGTCACGCATCGTCTTGTGCGGGATGCGGCTGAAAGGATGGACGTTTTCACCTCATGTTGAATCGGTAGATTAAATTAAGAACATTTATTTGTTTAAATCTAAAGTTGAGAACGCTTTTCAAAACGAAAACGATGAGTTCAAGTTTATTGCATTCATACACGGGTACGGGATCGAACTCTGTGGTATTTTTACTCTACTATCAACGTCCGTCCTTTCTGCCCCACCTGCGTCCTGTGAGTGTGTTGGTATGTGTATTATGAGTTCATGTAGCATGCAGGCATCATCATGGCATGTGGTTCATATGTATTAATAGTTTGTCGGCATGTGTCTTATAAAGTTCAAATTGACTTAAGACCGCTGGTGTAATGAGTAATTAATCGATGATATAAAAAAAACTGAGTATATTGGCGTAGTTTCTTCGTTTAATTAACTTTGTTTTACTTAACTCTTCATTTCACGAGTTCTTGTAGGTTTCCACATCTGAAACCAACTCGATAACCAAGTTTCGAAGTGTGAAAATACAATTAAATGCTTTTAAAGCGCTGCAAGTAAGTCGGTGGAGGGTCGTACCTGCACTGCGCTGTTATCACTAAATGCACCTTTTCAGTACCATCCATTTAAATCACCTTGGGCCCGATCCGGCTCGAGGTCCNAGTTTTTCTACCAATTGATTTTGGACCAATAGATTGACGTCCATTGGTCCAATCCATTGACCAATGGATTGGCCAAGTTTCAAAGGCTCCATGCTGCTTTCTCATCTAGTAAGTTTTTGTGACTTTAAGTTCTTCCTGTACAGGGAGGCCGAAAAGGAGGTTTATAGTTAGAGTATCATGTATACCTACATGATCATTCCTTAGGGTGTAAATCTAACTTAGATTTACTCAATTTTCCTGTCTGCTTGCTATTTTTATCTTCTCACTTTATAATTTATTTTATTTCAGGGGAAATACGTAAATTGCATTAATGGTAATTCTAAGTCAACATTTGGGCCGCCTTGTATTGAATATGATTTTTGTGTTACTTGCACGAGCATATCTGTTCAATAAACAGGCACTTTAATAGACAACTAGGCATATTAAAGTGGATTTTGAGGGAATAAAGTTTCTTTCTTCAAAGTTCCTAGAGAAATTGTGTGCACAGCTTAAGTGTGTCATATTAACTAAATTTATCAGTTACGATTTTCGTTAACCGATTGGTATTGTGAGGGAAAAGTACAGCATTTATCATGTCCGCTTCTCATTGTGAGATAAAAGTACAGCATTGATCATGTCCGCTTCTTATTGTGAGATAAAAGTACAGCATTGATCATGTCCGCTTCTGATTGTGAGGGAAAAGTACAGCATTGATCATGTCCGCTTCTGATTGTGAGCTCATTTAAAGCATGAGCAGGTAATAAATTCTTCAGTGTCGGCGTCCGTGCTCCCAAGAACGGCTCGAACATGGAACCAACTTTGCTTTTTAAATATATTAACAAGAGCTTTTATTGCAGATATGGTGGACCCATGTCTACATGGATCCACACCACCACATGTGGTATATATCCTGATGTCAAGCTGGTTAGTTCACGCCTGGTCTGCCAGCCTGCCGTTGGTTATAATCGTTCAAGGCTGCTTCTTTAACAAGACTTTAGTTTTTTAATCAGTATCCAGGCTGTAAATTTATTTCACCACGAGCTGTCCGAAGGTATTTTCTATCAGTGTTTGGGCTAGAAAGCCGTTCATCAGTCCTTTAAAACAGCATCCAAGCTATGAACCTGTTAATCAGTCCTTTAAATCATTATTCGGGCTACGGAGCAGGTAATTAGTCCTTTAAATCAGTATCCGGGCCACGAAGCTGCTAAAAAATCCTTTAAATCAGTATCCGGGCTACAAACTCTTTTCAACTCTACAGATAAGTTCTTCCTACGAATTTCTAACATTTTGCCAGCTGGCCGCTCCATCGCTCTTTTCATCTGACACATCATTTCTTTGACGTAAAGAAGCGGTGCTTCACCTTCTTCAATCCTTGAAAGAATTAACTTTTTTGTGAAAATCAACGTTGAACAGCGTTCAGTTTCATCGGTACTGTGTTTGCCAGGAGGGCAGTGTTTGCCAGCAGGGCAGTGTTTGCCAGCAGGGCAGTGTTTGCCAGCAGGACAGTGTTTGCCAGGAGGGCAGTGTTTGCCAGCAGGGCATTGTTTGCCAGCAGGGCAGTGTTTGCCAGCAGGGCAGTGTTTGGCGCACCTCTGGCAAAATTCAGACAGCTTGGCCCCGACTCGCAGTGCAAAAGCAGTCGGCAGTTTTGAGCCACAAAAAGGTGATGGTTTTTTCAAACAACATCCTTACACACAGAAATCGAGTCGCCACGTGCAAATGTTAGCAACGCAGTAATAGTTTTTATTCACCTTGTGCGAACTTATTGTGCTTTCCGGCCGCAAGAATTTATAAAAGCAACATTAGATTTAATCGTAATAATTAAATCGCAGTTCACGTACGGATGTGCCGTAAGCAATTCATCATTAAAAATTTGAGTCGTGTATAATACAAAAACTTTATTCTTCTTCCTTGCTTCTCATCTAGTTATCTTGCAATCGCACGCACTCTTCACTAAGACATAGGGCTGAAATTCAAGCCCCTTCTCTTCATAATTAAGGCAAAGTTTTTCCCATAGTATCATGGCTACAGTTCATTGGGACTAAAGTGAATGAACTATTTTTTTCGGTATTGGATATTTGCCAGAAAATAAAAAAGAGCCATTCGAGGCTCAAACAAGTCTTTAAAATAGTGACGTAACAGGGTTACGGGTGGTCGAGTTTGATATAAATCTGTGAAAGGTCGGAAAGACAGGCTTGGTGAGCAGACTCAGAATGCAATCAACAATAAATTGTAATTCTTAAGTGCGCACTGAAGCACATCTGCGTGTGGTTGTGAAATACGTGTTCCTCTTACAGTCGTTTTTGTTACTGCGATGACGTGGGATAAGTTTTGGAGGATTTTGAATACATTAAGTCCTTATATTAGTGCACATATGAAAAATTGCTTGAGTGCTCCCACCGTCGTAATTTGTCATTGCTGGTCATTTCTACAGCTGCAGCTGCTGGCTGAGACGAGGGTAATGACATGCCATAGACTTTGATGTAATTTTTGCATTCACTGCCTGTAAATATGCAGTGAACGTGAGGGCCGTGAGCATTATCCTAGTTTAACTTTTCAGCCGGAGGCTCTACTGTATAATTAGGTATATTTTTGCATATCCAAGCTTTTTTATCGGAGATTTCACAAGTTTATCGATGGGGCGACGATAAAGTTAGACCAGGATGGAAACGAGACCGTCAGGTGGTCGTGCAAGTCCCATTTTGTTTGTTTGTTTTGAAGTTTACAGTCGTACTGAAGCTGGAAGTTTTGTGCAGCTCAAAGATTTCACTCGAAATTTGAGATAATAGTAAATTGAAATTCAATTAAAGGTAGATTAAGATTTGAAGTAACGCTAATTGCTGATTTGAAGTAACGCTAATTGCTGATTTGAATTAATGGTACGTACAAATTCGGATAGAATCGCATTACAATTTCGGAAAGGTTAAATTCAAATTTTCATTAACATTAGATTAAAATTTGTATAGACTTTACATTATTTTATCATTTGAATTGACGTTGAATTAATAGTGGAATGAACGTTTAATAAAAATTTTAGGCGACGTTAATTTATTATTTGAATCGATCTTGAATTAAAATTTTAAGTGACATTGATTTATTCTTTGAATTGACTTCAAGTTAAAATATGAATTGACACTGAGTTCAAATCTTAATTAAGTTACGTTAATTTATCACTTGAATGGACGCTAAGTTGAATCAGGAATTGATACAAAACAAAAATTCGAACTGTCATCAAACTAGAATCTGAATGAAAAGTAACCTTAAAATTTCGACTTCGATTCGAAAGTGTGTTCCCGATTGGCCATGTAGTGGGCTGGCTGGTGGGCGTCTGCGTGAACATGTCTCCAACATTCGCCATGGAGTGGGCTGGCTGGTGGGCGTCTGCATGAACATGTCTCCAATAGAAAAACTATTTCTTGTATTCAGAAAATGCATTTCTTCAGCTCAATTCCTGTGTATTTTGCGCTCATTGTTACCTGCATCAGATAAAGGCCCGTCGGTCCGCGTATGTGGCATGATTAAAAGACGCGGGAATCCACGCTCAAGTGACTGTGTGCGGTCCAGCGGCGATGTGGGCGACTGGTGACAGTCGTGAAGGAGCTGGTCAAGATGGGCATTGACTACTTTCCGAAGAAATGTGAACGCGACTGTAAATTTGGGTTTCGTGAGCACAAGATTAAATGGAAACGACGAGACCATGTCGTAAATTGCCGCGTAAATCGTAGGCACGTATCACTGATACCACAAGCAATGCATTCATTCCGGTCGTAAAATGGGCTGAATTTGACCCTTGATATGTCGTAAAATATCTCTGATGCCAAACAAAATACATTCATCCAGGTCGTAGGAGAACTGCTAAGTTTCCCACGTCGTGGAAGGCGTGTCACTAATCCACTCATGTCGTAAGAAATATCCTCAGCTGTGCCACGTCGTAAGCGGTGGTGACGTAACCGTTAGCCCTGTCGTCTGTGAAGGACACCCCCGTCAGGAGGTGGTGGGGGAGGCGGCGGGTGTGCAAGTGTTCCACCTGGTGGGGGAGGGAAGAATCTTTACAAGAGCCGGCCAGCCGACGCCTTCAGTAATTAGATAGGAGAAAATTCCCGGGTCCAGATTCTCGGGTCCGTGTTCCTAATCAGCGAGGCTGTGTCAGAGAAGGCAGGCCGTATCAGTGATACCGGAAATCACATTACTTCACGTGAGATTTCCCGTAAATGAGAAGGCATCACAAGGAATTAACGTCACTTATCCCGCCATTTTCGGAAGGAAAAGTGGACAATATTATTCAGTAATCTATAACGCTGAGTGAGTGGCAAAAGTAGCTCCCTTACGCTTTTCAAGGGACTCCAAAGGGGCATCAGCCGTCAAAGTCACTATTTGGACGATATGACTTTTAAAACTTCTAGTAAAACATTTTTTATACGTGTACTTGGGAAATTAAAAGTTTTTGATGGATACCCCGTTCCATTTTTTTCGATCCCGCTTTGAAACGAGAGAGTTATTGCTGGGAGTTAAGCTGGGGGACGAGAAATCCGTTCTTGGGTCCCTACTTAATGAGACGCCTTGAGGGGCCTTTGACCCGATCAGTACAAGTCTCACCTTGGTGGCGCCGCCGTCCTCCCGCTCCAGCCCCCACACCCTTACGAAGGTGTCCTCCCCCACCGACACCCCTCTGAGTAGCCCCNTAGCCCCTCCTCCCCCACTCCCCCCGCAACGTCCAGGCCCGTCACAGCCCGTCCGTGTGCGCAGACCTGTGCACGTGTTGTACATGTGCGTCACGGCTGACCATGTGTGCTGAAATTATGTTTTTTTCCTGTTCTCAAGCTCATTGAAACACGTGTAATTTCAAGTCTAATTCGAATTCGAGTTGTGATCCAAATTTCAATTCTAATTTTAATTCTAATTCTAGTTCTAATTCCAAGTTTAATTTCAATTCTACTTTCAACTTAAATTTTCTTTCAAGTTCTACTCTCAATTTAAGTCACGATACAAATCATAATTTCAATTTCAATTTTAGTTCCAAATCTAAGTTTAATTTCAGTTCTAATTTGAACTCACCTCGGCGAGGAGGCAGCGGCCGCTGAGGCAGAAGACCCGCAGGTGACCTGACAGGAATGCCCCCAGCAGCAGGCCGCCCCCGCTGGCCAGGCAGCTCACGGCAGACCTGCACAGGCGCACCTGATCAGAGCATCTTAGTGGCAGGCCAAGCCGGCCTGCGCAAGCTGGCCTGCATAGGCCGGCTTGCACAAGCTGACCTGCACAGGCGTGCCTGATGAGTACATACTAACGTGATCAAATTGCATCGTTCGAGTGCCTCCGTGGTCAGTCCTGTCCCTTCACACGATCACTTTAATGTCCAAAGACAGGGTCGGAAGACATCCAAATATGGGCATTAAATACTAACTTCGCTCGTTATTCAGGAATCAGATCGGAAGTCAAGGGACTATACAGTCCTTTGATTGTAAAAAGATAGATCAAAATATTTATGAAGTACCACAGAATAGGACCAAAATATCCATATAGTATCCCAGAATAAAGCCAAAATCTTTAGATAATACCACAGAACAGAGCCAAAACATCTATATAATACCACAGAACAGAGGCAAAACATCTATATAATACCACAGAACAGAGCCAAAACATCCTTACATATAGTACCCCAGACTAGAATCAAAACATCTATATAGTATCACGAAATAGAGAAACAGAAAACAAAAACACTCTACTCGCCTTCCGCAGAAATCATCTAAAGAGGCTGATCTTTTGCCAGCCAAATTATACCGTATCTAAAAAAGACTAGAGTTTATTTATTCGAAAACTTAATTGCAGCTTCATGAAGTGTCCTTTGAAGAGAGCGGAACTAGTCATCAAGCATAAACCAATAAGTAAACTCGGTCCGCAAGCTAGCTCTTTTAAACTAAACTCAGCCCTTGATTTATTTCAAGAGCATTTGCAAGCTCCTCAAAGAGAGAAATGCTTGCAGTCGAACTCGAGGCTGCACGGGGGTGTTGGTGACCAAGCGCCTACGTTCAGATGAGGAAATGTTCCCATTTTGAAGCGCGGCACAGAGGCGGAAGTGCCTGTCGCCGTTACGAGTCCCTCCACTGAGAGGGTCCCTCAGGAGCCATTGGACAAGGCCTAAAGGCCTCGAGACGGCCAAGAGAGGGACCAGCCTCGCCCCCGTGCCGAGCGGGGAAGAGAGGGGGGAGGGGTGCCCTTTATAACTCTTGTTGAGTGCAAGACTACAATTAACTACGTTAACAAATTTGTTACAATAACGAGACTGTAGCGTTCAAGTAAATTTAACGACGTGAATCCCATTTGGCTTTGAAGTTGACCTAGTAATTTCAAGTATGTTTTCAGAGTATGTTTGCATTCATTTAAGGGAAATATCTATGGACTACAGATGCTTACAATGTCGTTTTTGAATTTCTTTTCGCCTTTTGTTTACAAAATGACGTTTATGCATATTTTCAACTCCCGTTCATTGGCTCTCACCCTGAAAAATGTAACAAAATATTTCTTCTGTGTTCAGAAAATACTTGCGAGTATATTCATTTGAAAAAAATCTGAACATCAACGGGCTCTGCATGCGTGTGAAAGAATTGATTTAGGTGTGTAGGCGGGGTGAAGAATTAAGTGAGGTATGTAAGTGAGGTGAAAAATTGATTGAAGAGTGTTGATGGAGTGAAGAATAAAAGAGGACAGATAATGAAGAAAGGGGAAGGAAAGATCGTTCATTCTGAAACAAATCATCTAAGCGTGAACTAAAATTCGAGTGTCAAACGATAGGAAAATGGAACGTAGAAACCACGTTGGAAATGGTAAGAGGGTCAATAATGCAATAAAGCGTAGAGAATGTTAGGTACAAGCTAAGCAGCAATTTGATATGAGTGATACAAGACACAAGTTAGTGATGCAAGTCACAAGTTAGTGATGCAAGACACAAATTAGTGGTGCAAGGCACAAGTTACTGACACAAAGCACGAGTTAGTGACACAAGGCACAAGTTAGTGTCACAAAACACAAGTTAGGGACACAAGGTACAAGTTAGTGATGCAAGGCACAAGTTAGTGACACAAGATACAAGTTAGTGATGCAAGACAGGAATTAGCGATTCAGAAGTCACAAATTCATGATCAGCTATCCATAGTCCCAGAAAAATTCTCGTAAATCAGAACGTTCGTGAATTGTGGCTTCGTAAATTACGACACGCTACTGTAATTGAAACCTGTCTAATTATTGCACCAAAGCATCTGTAATAATTTATGATTTTGGCCACCCAAGTATCCTTGGATGGCCAATGATCCAAGTTGTGAAAACGTTAGACTGAGAAAAGCTATGGAGTATTGAGAAGGATTTTTAAAGAGCACAGTTCCTCCACAGGACAAATCCATGCACAATTCCTCATATGGCACAACGTTTCTTTCAGGCAACAATTCATGAAAAAAAAACAGAATTTCAGTGAAGAGTAAAAACAATTTTGCGACAAGGGTTCAAAATGAAAACTAAAATCACACTTACTAAAGACTACAATTGCTACACGGATTTCTCTCTATGCTAGACACCGCCATGTCGTTCCAGCACACCCTAGAACCCACCCGAAAGAGTCAATCTCCCACAGTTTATCCACGCTGTCCCCCATCGCCTTCCCCACCATGATGTTGCCCCTCACGTCCCCCACGGCCAGTTGTCCCCTCCCGCAGGAGGTGAGGGCCACCACGGCGTGGGATCGCCACCGGAACCTCAAGGACTCGACCCCCACACCTTCGTCGTCGCCGTCAGGAAGCTCTTCCTCGAAGCCGTCGGCGTACGACACCCGAACGACGCGGCCCTCGCCGCTGCGCAGCACGACCACCTCGCCCGTGCTGCAGCCTGCAGGGGTCGTCACTAGTGACCGGCACTAGGAAGGGCGTAAGTAGCCACCACAACTAGTGAGGGGGTATATTGTGACCGCAGCTAGTGAAGGGGAAACTCGTTACCACTTGTGAAGGAGAAATTCGTTGTCACTTGTGAAGGGGCAACTCGGGACCATAACTAGTGAAGGGGTATCTAGAGAAGGGGTTGTTGGTGAAGGGGTAGATTGTGAGAGGCAATTAGTGAACGGATAACTAGTGAAGGGGCAACTTGTGAAGAAGTAACTAGCAAAGGGGGAAATAGAGAAGAGGTAACTAGTGAAGAAGAAACTAGTATAGGGGAAACTTGTGAAGAAGTAACTAGTGAAAAGCAACTAGTCTATGAGTTACTCGTGACCATAACTAGTGATGGGGCAACTCTTAGCCGTAACTAGTGAAGAGGTTATTAGTGATCATTGATGCCAATGCAGGACGCTGACGAGCACTGATCTTCCTTTCACCAGTCACTCCTTCACCAGTTACCCTGTTACCAGTTACCTCTTCACCAGCTATCTCTTCACCAGTTACCCCTTCACCAAGTACCCCTTCACCACATACCCCTTCACCACATATCCCTTCATCACATACCCAATACCCCTTCACCACATACCCCTTCACCACATACCCCTTCACCAGTTACCTCTTCACCACCTAGAGAACCACAGTTTAGCTTATTCATGACCTGAGGCTAAATCGCGCTCGTTGTTAGCTAGCCTCTTTAGTGATCGTAACTAGTAAAAAAGTAACTAATGACTGTAACTGGTAAAGAGGTAACTAGTGACGGTAATCAGTTAAGAGGTAAGGTGTAGATGTAGTTGGTGAAAGGATAACTAGTACCAAATCTAGTGACAATAACTAGTCGTGGGGAACTGCTGATGAGAACTAGTAACTTTAGATCAGTTAGGGTAACTAGTGAAAGAGAAATTAGTCTAGTAACCGTAAATAGCGTGGATATATGTAACTTATTAAGGGTTGCTAGTAAAAGGGTAAGTAGTAGCGATGGTAAATGATGACCGACACTAGTGACGGGATCACAGTAAGTGATGGATGTTGGTAACTAGAGATGGCAACACGGTAACAACGTGATGATGAGGATACATGGTGATGGAGACACATGGCAATGAGGATACACGATAATGAAGATACGCGGTATTGAGGATACATCGTAATCAGGACACATTGCAATAAGGACACATGGCAGTGAGGACACATGGCAGTGAGGACACATGGCAATGAGGATACATGGCAATGAGGACACATGGCCGTGAGGACACATGGCAATGAGGACACATGGCAGTGAGGACACACGGTAATCAGTGTGCATCACTAACGAGAGCATGCGAGTTGGTCTCCTCACGTGTTATCGTGGCCCCAATTTGACACCCCCAAACATGCACAGTTCCCGCGCGGGTTGTTTTAATGACCCCTCGAGTGCAGGCCATGGCAGACCTCAGCCTCGCCACAGGAGCGGCTCAGCAGCTGATGCTCGACCTTGCCGAGCTGTGCTCACGCACTCCGATGTATTGTTATCCGTACGAGCTGTTATCAGGACGAGCTGTTATCCGTACGAGCTGTTATCAGGACGAGCTGTTATCAGGACGAGCTGTTATCAGAACGAGCTGTTAATAGCGTAAATTGCGAGGCTTATATAGCGACATGTTGAGCCGTCACCCCGCACTACCCCACACTTCCCCTTACTCCTCCGCACTCCTCCAGACTACCCCACACACTCGCATGCTCCCCCAGACCCCCTA
>VOMN01079578.1:0-26294 GCA_014899125.1 Orchestia grillus
TCGCGTAACCGCGCTCCAGTTCCTCCTCACTGCGCTTTGGTGTTTGTTCAGTCTGTAACCATTGTGTGTGTCGCTCTTGTTTGGGCGTCCAACCGATTACGCTACTTTTTATCGCACCCGCATTTTTGCATTGTTATAAGTTTATGCTCCTTCCTCATTGGGATTTCTAATTTATTGGATTTAGTTTCCATGCTTCTCAATTTACCCACTTATGAGTTAGGTGTTACAGTAAGGCCTAGACGTATCATCTCTGGGCATGAACATATTCCGCAATAATTCGAAAACTCGTTCATAGCTATCATGCAAACGTATCTATTTCCTCAATTCGTACGGGTTCACACGTCCGTAATATCTAATTGAGCTTGAGGTCTCAACATTGCAGTCCGTCACCAGCCACAGCACGGCCCATGAGCAGCAGAGGAGTTCCTGTGCGGGTGCCTGGTCTCAGCAACGAGGCGCAAGAAGCGTCAAATGACTGCGCGAGGAGCTGGTCTGTGTCGCTCCTGTAGTGCCGTGATGTGCAGCTTCCTTAGCCAGATAACGGTCACTGTCAGGTGGCCGGCGGTACATTCACACGGTCTGTGTAATCGATCGTGACCGTGTGAATGCAACAAGCACGGTGTCGAGCCATGTTGACTGTGACCGTTAATAGGTTAATGTGTCGTAGCAATGTTGGTTCTCTTGCTGTGCTTGCATACAGAGCTGTTTACACCCAGCGACTCTAATGAAAATGAGCCTATAAATATCAGGGCATGAGTATCTCTCTGTTGCTTGTCTCCTTAGTAAGATTGTAGCGCTAGCGGATATCGAATTCCGGCTCGAAGAGTCTCACTACAGGCGCTGGCTTCGTAACTCGGAGCCTGAACCTGCCACAAATTGACTACCTTTATCACGGGTGTGTGGCATCGTTATTGTACTTCACATTATACTTCGTTAGTGTAACATTCGCTGTTGACGTTGTCAGGTGTAGCTGTTTCGTATTGGCTCTTTCCTCAACAAATTTCTGTGGAGATAAGGCTGCATTTAGTTTGTTGCAAAAAGCTGACACCATCGCTATAAGAGTGTAATTTGAAATCCTATATAGATAGTAAAGGATTAACTTAATTTTCTGGAGGGTTCCTTGCACGGATGGCTGCTCTGTTTGTTCCTCTTGCTGTACCTTCGCATGTCTTTGAGGTGAAAGCTTGATATCCATGTTTCCCTGTGTAGCAAAGCGATGCGGCCCGAAGAGTGACTGAGACGTGAAATGATTGGCACGTCGTGTTGCCTTTTTAATGAAATCTGAATTTATTTTCACTGTTTATCATCTTAGCTTAATTTAAGCGAATAAAGCATCAACTCTGAGGGTAATACATAAAGTTATTGCGAAAATTGTCTTTCGATGGCAATAATCTCAAACAATAACTAATACCGATGTGTTTGCCATCGAAAACTTCTTATTGTACTTATCGGTAGTACCTCCTTCGAATAATGTGAAAAAGGAAGTGTTAAATGTCCGAAAGTGGTTTCCAGCTGAGTGTCAGTATCTCGGAGCTCTTCCGACCCTCTCGCTGATAGTGAACAGCGTGCATGGATGGAGCCCAGTGCTGTCGTTGTGTCCCTGGGTCTGCGCCTCGGTGCCGAGAGCGGCGAGTTTCTGCAATTAGCGTCCCTGATTGCCTTTGTTACGAATTCCTGTAAAAAGTCACCGTTTTCGGCTCTTAACTTACACAGCGCCATTTGGACTGACGATGTGCTCTTCATTCTCTTCCTCCGCCCCTTTGTCAGGGTATTATCTTAGTTTCTTTTATTTGGAGTTTTATTTTTAAATATCTACAGAAAATGCAATGAACTGTACGTGTATCCGAATGAAATTTGTTATTTGAATAGTTTGATTAGCAATAATGGACACACGTCTATTATCACAGACTGAAATTTAAAGGCAATTAAATTCGAGTCCTTTCGGCACGATATCAGACTGAAGTGTCACGCAATACCTCTTTAGTGCTTGCTACTCGTGGAAAAAAATGAGATAACTTTTTTGGTCGTCTGGCTCGAATAAAAATTGTGTTGTTTTTTCGTAGGGCCCTGTCTGTTGTGCTGCTGAGGTGCTCCTTTACTCTTTCTTGCGGTTAAGCTGTAATTTGACGTTTGAAATTACCAAATCTAATTTCGTTTATGTGTGAACAAATTATTCGTGCATACGTATTGGATTGCACTAAACTAGGTGTGCCATTCAGCAACAAAACCATCGCTTAGACGTAAATTAGGGCTCCTGTTCTGTTTAAGCAACAAATAAAGGGTTCTCATCTTCCCTGAAAATGAAATTATGTCAAAATATTACGGTAAAGTCCGGAAATGCTTATCAGGACGATTATAGTGTATATTTTCTTCCACCCATTAATGTCATCAGTTTTGGCGAAATTTTTGTGAATTATCCTGCCTGATTTACTCCGAAAATTTTGGGTTTTAGGAACAGGATAAATTTTATGTCTTGATTTTAGTAGCAAAACTTGAATTGCCAAAATATTCCGTTTCTTCGCATCGTTCTCTGAAAGCCATAAAACTTCTTTTTCTTGCTTCATTTTGTTATTGTCATTTTCAGCGAGAAGAATTTAGCTGAGAATTCCTTAGAATTGTAAATATTTCGTTCTGTCGTACTGCATATTTCGGGCTTTGGCGTCAGATTGTAGTTCTATATTTGTTACGCGACTACAATTTTGCAAATATTTATTAGACTTTCAGTTCGTGAAAAGTTGCTAGAATGTGCCCAATGTCTTGTATACCAGAGTTTTGGTGTTATAAAGCGTCAATTGGTCTTTATAAAACATTCAATCGTGTTGCGTAAGTGTTGTATAAATGTATAAAGGAGTCCGACAATTTAGTCACAGTTGCCCTTTACTCGAAGCAGTTGAGTAAGAATTGCATTGAACCTTCATGCCCTTAGACGTACGTGCACGCCGTGCAACCTCAGAGCTCGTGCATGACTAAGGCTGGACATCTGCTCATCTGCACTCGGCAGCTGCGGGTAACCAGGAAAGATATTTTACCGCTGCTGACGTTTGGTGGTGAGTCACGTGACAGACCTCGCTATGAGGGTATTTCTCGAGTTCCCCGAGAGCTTGGCTCTGGATTGGATCAAAGTGTATTTAATCATGTGTAATATATGGGCATGGACTGAAATGGTGAAGCATTCATGAATGAAGAAGTGTAATTTATGTATTGTTAATGCTATTTATGTACTGCTATTTTATCACTCTGTGAAGGTAATGCTATTTTTACGCGTCCGAAAGTGATTTTTTTTACGGAATTGTTGAAGGTAGTATTGCGCAGGGCAGTTCGAGGGCTTTCCTGGCGATGCGAGGCCACAATAGCGAGGGCACTTGAGCCAATGAGAGGCTTACTTCGCTGGTCCCCGCCCGCCAGTGCAGGGCTGTGGTGGGGTGTGATTTTCACGAGTTTCTTGCCATGTCGTCTCTTCACTGTCGATTTTGAAGCTGTCCTTCCAAATAATTATTTGCATTGTAGATTGTCATATTTCAATATCAGCTCATTCTACTAGAGTAAGGTTGCAATTATGGAAATTTGATGGTATCCCAAGATGATTAGGTAATCGTTTTTTTGGCTTTTCATTTAGAAATATTCAAATTTTGCTTTGATTGAGAATTTTTTAAGCAGTATGTCATCAGACATATTTTGTAAATGTAAATAATTTTCATATGCTAGCAACGTCCTTGCTGTTCTCACCGGCACAGGACGGGTCGGAACTCCAGAATGGACCATTCGGCTCATCCCTGTTGCCATTTTCTATTCTTTAATTTACCTTCTTAATTCATCATCTTGCGATGTATGCAAAGGCACATACGATTGGATGATATCGAGGCTATCCCATTTTGCGCTGTATGAAGTCAGTTTTATTCCCTCGGCTGTGGTGCATGCCGTGAGAGACACAGCTTTGTATTGGTGACCTATAACTGCTGAAGGCGGCGCTGCTGGAGTGAGGTCACGCCTGCGGTTGCCGCGTAACCTCGATATCGCGAACACCGCCCTGCTGTGTCGCTTCCTGTGCTGGCGAACACGTGTGCTCGACCGAGGTTCTGGCGCTAGGTCGTCAGTCTGAATTCAAACATTTTTGAACACCTGAACGCTGTCCGTAGCTTACATTTTACACCTGTGGAATAAGAAATTTATACTGTTGCGTTGTAGTTATGAGCTAAGAGAACCGACAATCTTAACTTTAGGGATTCTTCATTCGGAAGTTCAGGGTAACTGATTAGCAGCAGGAAGTGTAGCTGTCCCGATAAAGTCCATCTACAGCGGATGCAATGAATATCCGATACATGGTCAAAAATTTCCCCTAAATAACTCAATTTTCGTTTTATCTGATATGGCACAACGTGCCAAAACTCGCAGGCTTCTCTAAATGTGCCTTGGGAAAATTCAGACCATTTCTGACATACATTTGTATCAACAAGGGTTTTTCTCATGTGCGATAATGAAATCCCTTGTTTCAAAAAACTGCTCGAATTGATTTTTTGCACACATTTGTCCCAGTCGCCTCCAAACCATTTTGAAGGTCAGATCGAGTCGCTCGAGGATTTTATTTTGCTTCACGGACTAAATGTTAAGCCGCACGGTTTGAAATTTTGCTTGGCCGTTCTGAACGTGGTAGACATGAAGTGGACAGATCCCACCTTAAGCGACGAATCGTGTCACTAATGATTGCGATTAATATTTTTAGCAGTAATGAATTCTT
Source organism: Orchestia grillus (assembly GCA_014899125.1). Classification (NCBI taxonomy): domain Eukaryota; kingdom Metazoa; phylum Arthropoda; class Malacostraca; order Amphipoda; family Talitridae; genus Orchestia; species Orchestia grillus. Next base: position 4,736 of record VOMN01079578.1, read on the forward strand.
TTTATAGCCCAGACGGCTTTTTTACCAATGAACAATGACTTCTCTTGTCCTTCCTCACAATCCTTTCGTTTTCCTCGTATTAGGATTAGTGACCTTCACATGCAGCTCTCAGTTAACTCTGTTGTATGTGGATGAAGTAGATTATTTTTATAGAAAGCTCTACAGCATACCTGTCACATAAACTGGTCTGCAACATTAGAGGAGTAATTATTATTATTGCTTTTAAAACTAATCTTATGGGTGTCTTGAATACTAATTGAGGCGATAATCTAAGATTTTCACCGATATCATCTCAATACTTCACTATTTGTATATTTCTATACTGTTTTAGTATTCAGCATTCTAAAGTACAAGAGATGTTCAATCCCCTGAGGGGGGCATACCATAGGGCGTAGGGAATAGGGCTAGGATAGTTGAATTTGTCTGTCCTATGCTATAGGGACTGGCGTCTTCAGGGGAACACAGTTAGGTTACCTGAGCTTTAGCGAACTTTGCGGTACTTCTATCTTTCGTGCCCACTTTGCTTCTTCGCAGTTTCATCCTTTTTCGCTTATTATTCTTTTTCTTTTTTCCATTTCCTATTTAATTCGCTGTTCGCAGGGACTCCTGGGTTGGTGGAACACACCTGTGCATAGATTCCACGCTCCGTGAAGTCCATACTAAACGGTCCCTTTTTTCGGTTTCTCGAGACCGTTCGGTTTCGGTTTCGTTGTGTGGCTATGGAACCTCAAACTAACTAATAATGATAATTTCATCGAGATGTACAAGTGTTTATAGTGAGGAGTGGAGTTCTCCAGCTGGGCATCCCTGATGTAAGATTAACTACAAAATGATCGTGAGCAGATACTAGAACCTTCGTTTCTGGGGGGGATTTTTCTGCGGCATGTTCTAGTTGTACATGTTCACTAAATGGGGCTCAAATTGCAAATTTACTCCATAAAATGAGGATTGAGCGAAGAAAGCTACAAAAATGTGACACTCTCTGAAGCATGTTGTGAATAATCTTCGATTGTGCAATCGATGAAAAAGCCAGGAAATGCTTCTAAGCTGTTATTAAGTATCTAGTTAATGTGACATATAATGAACCAGTATGTGCATGTCAGGATCTATCGTAACTACCAGCCTCACATCAAGCCAATAAAGACCATATTGATGTTATTGCGCCTGTACACTGGTCAGCCGCCATGTGAAGTGCGGCCAAAAGCCATTCTTGCGCCTACGGAGCAGAAGACGGATATTAGGAATTAAAAGATTCAGACGCACCTCCCAGTCCTGAGTCCTGCTTGCCGAAGGAGTCAAATATTTACGCTGGGCTACGACGGCGCTGGGAGAAAGTGGAGACCGAGCGCTGGGGCGGGTCAACAGCGCTTTTCCTTCTGTGACCTCCCGTGAAACGGACGTCGGGGGCAGCGTACTAGTGGCTTGTCACTGCATCTACATCGCACGACAGCGTGCGCATTATAAGCGTGTCTGTCTGAGCAGAGCTGGAGGGAATTGGCCTTATTGGGTCCTCTTCCAGCTGTCTACGGTGAGTTCATATCCTTGAACTTGGGAACGAAGTTCAACCGACACAGTATGTATGCTGCGATGAATGAAAACCCAGTTCGATGATGTTGTTTATCTGGATGTGCTGTGCACTGTATATTGATAGTAGTATGTCATGTTTTAGCGTGTGTTCGACCGTTCAACTATCGCGTCATACGTTGCTTCCGATTTCTTCCACTTCTTGGAGTAGATGTAATCACGCTCTCCCGAGCTGGCATTAAGATGCCAGTATTTGGCGGAATTTTCGTATGTTCTACGTATGTGCTCACCCGAGTCGATTGTTCCAGTAAGTTTTCCTATTCAAGACACATTCTTTACCTCTGGATATTTTGAATGCGTTTCACATAATTCTTTTATCTTCATAACTTCCGCATTGGACATACCCCATTGTGAATCTTGTAGTTTCAATGAAATACTGAGTGGCATTTCCAAACTTGATAGCGCGTGTTCCAAGACGTGATCTCCACGTGGTTGTCGTGCGTCGCTCGACTGCACCGTGCCTCCACACTGTGGACCTCCCCACACGCTCGTTCGATGTACGCGCCTTATGTGCTCTGACTTTCGTGCCTGTTGGTTGGTGTAGGATGTTTATCATGCGAGAACATGTGATTTAGTGACGTTGAACAACTAAGGGGAAAAGATGTAATATCAGGCTGCTGACGTCACTTTCAAGATTCGTGCTCACTGTGCACCTGCCCGATTTGTTCAGTGATGCAAGTGGTCATACGCCGAGGGGCTAGCTTGAATTATGTTCGAGTTTCCTAAAGTTCTCGACATGTATTTCTATGAACGTATGTACAATAGTTTCATATTTTTGCTGCCTATTACCCTCCAGGCGGCATAAGGTAAACAATAGGGTTAAGTTACTTGGTTTGTCGTGTGCTATGGGGTCTAGCGATCCCAGAAAAGCCCTGTTAGTTTACCTCAGCGATAGATAGGGTTTAGGGACGTGTCTTTGGTATCCACTTTGAAACCTTGGAGAGATGTTTGGATCTTAACACCCTGGCCACACTGGGGTGCCACCTTAGTAATTCCTACAATTTTCACGCTACAGTCGCTCTCTCTGCTTTGTCTTCTTTTCCATTTCGTTCTTAACTTACTGTTTCTATACGCAGAGGATCCCATGTGGAGACATACTGTGTGCCCAGATCCTCCGTTGTCTTCGGTCCGTACTAAATGGTTCCTTCTCTTTCGAAGTGACGTAGTCTGAGGCACTGAAGCGCTCTGATGTAAACTACTCCTACTACTACTGCTTTTTTCCTATGTGTTTTTTTGAGAATGAAAGTTCATCTTGTTAAAAGAAGCATTATTTTCCACGATTGGAGCTACAGTCATTCAATTTATGTACAATCCATAGTAATTTTCAATGAAAGCTATTCAGTGTTTTCGTTTTCGAATGTCACAGCTCCAGTGAAGGTAGACGGTAACTTTCACGAGCGCTTTGCATGCACGTGGTGACCAACCATTGTGAAGTCGTACAGCTGGACTTTCAGTTGAAGAAAGACTTTCTGGATACGGACTTGACTGCACACATACAACGCTCGTAATGATTGTTTAATGGGCTCGTTCCTATTGTTTGTATTCGAGCCTGTAGTCCGCCAAATGAATTCAAGCGCGGCGTCCTAGAGCTTCTGGGTGCAATTGCAAATTTCGCGTGTCTTTGTTAGTCGCATATTAAAAATGTTGAGTTATATTGTAAAAGAGTTCGTTGTTTGTTTGTGATGTTTAATGATACGAGCTCGGTTCAGTGATAAAATGAGTTTTGTCGTACTGGCTTGCTGTATTTTTGAACTTGGAGACGGCGATGAAAGCAAGAATTAGTTTTAGTTTTCTCAATGAACAAATCGTTTCAATGAAGGAAGGCGCCTCAAGCTTCGAGGACGCACATTGAGAGCTATAGGAGCGTCTCTGCCTCCTTTAAGGGGGTACCCTCGTGATTGTTGACAGAGGCCGTGATTGTTTCTGTCAATCGTTGGCTACTCAAAACTTTGTTGTAACATATGTTTCTGGTGTAGTGTGGTCCGAAGCTTATTTGCATTAACATTTTGCGAGGAAAAAAGCCTCTTAATGACGATTTTTTCATTTTGGGTCTCAATTTTTTTCACTTGTTTGAATTTACGCTATCTGTTTAGTTTTAGCTAATTAAAACATGCTTAAATCTCCTTCAATTGCTACTTAGGCAATCAAAGCCTGATTCGTATGGCTTGCTCAATTGGATGAGTAGGAAACACGGTAAAAATGAGAATGAATGAATGAAAATTCACCCTATGGGTGAATTTTTGCTTTCGGAAACTTTCGCGCTAACATGGAGCTGGAGAAGTTGTTGGCTCTGTTGAGGCAAGTTCTTATACAATTAAGCACTTGCTTTCGAACTCCAATTTCTATGGGTTAGGTTTTAAGTTTAGGACCAACTGCTTGGTAAGTTCCGATGGAATCGTTAATAACGAACTTTTTACTCCTAAACGCAATGTTAAATATGGGCAGGTGTAGACCAGCCTGTAAAGCAGCTTTCAAGGCCTATCAGCTGCTCAGCTGCTGCACCTCACCGGCGTTCGAGTGATCGCAGAGGCATAGTTAGTACCGTTAACTTTGCGACTCTGTAGATTATCTCCTGTCAGGCTGCAATGCTTAAGATTGTGAGCATTTTGACGTTCAAATACCTAGTGAGTGGGGGAAAATTATTTCAATTTTTCTACTCGGCTGATCTTTTGAAGTTCTCACTGCCACAGTAAGTGTGCGAAACAAAAATAAGCGTAAGTGCTCTCTGTGACTTCACGACCCTGCTTCCGAGGCCCTGGTCTCATTAAATGGCGATAAAGGCCGTCTATTGTTGTTTGTAGCGGTACATGCACGCGAGGCTTAGCTCCCTAATTATTGTGCAAACAGTTTACGCCTCCTCAAGTTGGGGTCTTGAGCAGCACTAGGCAGCGTCCCCGACCCCTGGGGAACGCTCCCTTCACCCGTACCGCATCTTCGCTTGAGATGACGGCGAGGAAGCGCTCCTAAGCCTGCCTCTATTGCTGCTGTCGAGTTTCAATAATGCGTATTAAGGGCTCACAGTAGTGACGGCAACTCAAGATGAGCATGACCAAACATATCCTCTCGGCAAAAAGTCCATGCAGTAATGTCGCAAGGGTTACCTTATTATATCTAGCTCGAAATGTTGTTCATTAATTATTTTCGTGAGAAAGTAGGTAATAACGTTACGACAAAATAGTGGCGCTGGTAGATTGAGGTGCACTATTACCTACAAAACAGTTAGCTTATTTCTGCACAGGCACTCTACGTACACGTCGCTGTTCAAATGCATACGATTTATTTGTTAGGAACTGCCAAAAGTTTTCACTTGTTTTCCTGCTGAATGTGCACTCTTTTAATTGTTATAAAAATACCAGAAATAGTGTTTTCTTGTAGTAAAAAAGTATTGCTGTTCTATGAGAATTCTCGTTGAGCTTGGATGAAAGAATTGTTGAGTATAATTTGGACTAAGGGGCGTAGCGGAGCTGTCAGAGCTTGCTTAAAGCAACCGAAAAAAGAATTTCTCGATGGAGCTTGTCTTGAAATACAGGGTGTCTCAAAGAAAAGTTAACCTAATTTCAAATAACTATAACTCAAAAGCTATTAAAGTTACAACAATTTAGAAAGTTGCACATTGTTCATCAAATATTCTATTTTGGGGGGAAATTAGAGGAAAATGGATTTAAGCTTATTTTTAGACAGTAATACCGAAAACCTGTTCGCGCAAGCTAGTTTAAATACTAATTTCACAGTTACACTGTGCACTCTCCAGATTATTTTTGTTTTATCATAGATACGGTTTCGTATTAAATTACTACGACAGCGTCATACTGGTATTGTAATTCTTTTTATCCTTCAATGAGCCCTCAAGATGCAACTGACAATTCCCTGAAAGACCTCCATCAAAGGTGAGCATGTGGAAAAATGTCAACAAGTATAAAACTGAAGGAACAAGCTTAAATCTCAACAAATGTCGATTAGGGCGCAAAAAAACAGAACGAACACCAGAAAATGTCCCAATTGTTCAAGAAGCACGCAGAGAAAACGAGAAATTTCTGCAAGAAAGAAGGGATTGAACATACATTTATTTAGACAGTAAATTGATAGAAAATTATTTAGACAGTCAAAAATTTATTTAGACAAGATAAAATAGATAAATATAATAAATATTAAACTAAAAAATAGGTAAATAAATTTAGGAATGCACCATATCCTCAAATCTCAATATTATGGAACCGTTATACATTATTAAAAACCTAGTTTATCATCATCTCAGTTCATATCCGTTGTATTCAGTCATAAGGTACCGTAGCGGTTCTCAATGGCAACAGTTTTTATCAAGAATTTTTGTCGTACGTTCATTTTTTTTCTTTATGGATTTTTTTTTGCAGATAGATTGCCATTCTCAGTGGTGATGATGAGCGAATGCTCTAAGCCTCCTGATCATACTCGTCGAGTGAATGTTTTGTGTGGTGTTCCTAGTTCTCTTCTTTGTTTTCGAAGTGCGGAAATTCTCTCTTGATTGTTTTAAATGAATATATTTCGTAGATGCAATGACGTAAAATTAAACTACGCACGGTTGTTCAAAATTTTTTTTGATCTAGTTTCTCAGCTTCACTGGTTGACATCCTCACGTAGGTCATGTGAGGATGTCAACCTCACATGACCTACCTCACATGACCTAAAATGTGAGGAAAAAAAACCTACTATAGTATTGACTTCGTTCATATACGTTCGTATTGTCTTCGGAGCATCCCATGCATTACTCATTAGCCACTCGGTGGTGTGGTCACATTAACCAGAGAAGGACCACACCTCGCCAAAGAATTATTTTTAATATGGCCTTCTTTGAAGAGCTCATGAGCCATGCTTGAAACTATAATTTTTAGACACGAGTTATCAAGTGCAAACGCTGAAATTCGCAATGAAATCAAGTATAACTCGGGCAACTGTAAATTGCTTCAACTTGTCCCGTTTGGTGCGAGTCCTCGCAGTTCGCCTTGAAGGACTTGCGTAACGCTTGACTCCCTCGCTGAGCTCTGACACTTTGGTATTCGTGTGCCCTCATTCATTACCCTGCGTGCTTGTCGCTGGACCACGCGTCTTCGAGCTGTATAAGCTGTTTTTGTACGCCCCCTCATTCATTACCCTGAATATTCGTTTTTTTTCAGCACGTATCAAGTTTTTTGAAGCTCCCCTAACGTTACAGTAATCTGTTTCCCTTCCTGAACATTCTGAATCTAAAACTGTGGACGAATATGGCTGAGACGAGTTTTTCCGTCCTCCATATTTCTGATCCGACAACTTCGCGACCCGCTGAAAGTTTTGACCTCGTGCGCGTGCAAGCTTGCTCATAGGGTCAGGTTGCCCCAGCCAGAGCGCTCTGCCCAATTCTCATTTTTACCGTGTTTTCTAACGCAGTGTCTTCACTTTCTCATCTGCGTAGAAATTTCTCATTTTTAGCCTTCTTGATCGCGCGATCTTCATGCATTTCGTCTTTATTTAAAAAAAAAAGTTTTTCATGGGGTCTACAGCCTCTTGCGCATTTAAGTCGAGCAGCAATGACATCTATTGCTGACCTGCATCTCATGCTAGTGTGTACATTTGTGTTATACTTAATTAACATTTGTTTTAATTCGGATTAAAGACCCACATTTCGGTATATCTTGCATATTACATCACACAACTGACTCCCGCATTGCTTTATTGTTTTCTCGTGAGCTGCGAGTTACATTACGTCGGGCATGCGTAGAGCGCAGACGTTGTGGGCCTGCATCCAGCGAAGATATTACCGCTGTGAAAGCCCTGTTCTATGCCATCTGCTCACGCTTGGTCAGCCAAGCTGGGCCCGTCGCTCTGGTGCACCGTCGTCAGGACGTGTTCTCTGTTGTCATTCGCTGCCAGGTCCTGCATCCAAGCGCCCATTGTGCGTTCCTCGGAGATGATGGGCTTCCTACAGTTAGCCCTGTTTGTGATGGCGTCCTTCTCTGTGGGAAATTGTGTCTGCGATGCGTACGTTGATAATAGAACCTGTTTAGTTCAATGGATTAATGACCTATCTCATATTGATGGCTTTAGCCTACTTCATTTCCTATGGGTGAAATGTGTCACAAATGCTCAAGAAATTAACGCTTCATGAAGAAACTCTTTGAAATCAAGATACGAGATCTTAACTTCGATTACTTCGAGCCTTGTTGCTAATACTTTCGTGTGAAGTTCATTATTTAGCAGCTCCAGCAGTAATATTTTACCCCTGTACGTCCTTAGCCCAGTCCATGCACGCTGTGATCGTGACCAAGCACAGGACTCCGGAGGCCCTTGCATCAATTGCAAGCAACTCACTCCGACGTCATGTGTTATTCCTACTCATCCGATTGGGTAGGAGCTCTAAGGAAGCGCTTGCCAGTGCTCTAAAGTCACATTTGGAGCGGATTTCAGTTTGTTAGGTAGGTTCTTACATTGTATTTGTTGCAATTCTATGAATTTTTTTTTGGATGATCTACACATTTTTGATAATGAACAGTTTGTTCAATCGAGAATGCTCTTACAAACTATGGGAACGTAATGCATCACATTCGTAAAATTCGCTAGTTTCACGTATTACTTAATTAAATCTACGAAATCAATTAAATGGCTTATCAAAATCAACGTTTCTGTTCCTGGCGTTATGATATAGTTAAGTTTTCATCTCCATTCGTGTTGAACAGTTGTTTTCGATTTACTACCGTAGTGTAGGTATGCCCAATTAACGCTAGAACGGCTTCAGTTTTTGGAAACTAATTTGAGTGACAATGCCCTCGGCTTCTCGCTCTGATATACTCTTAAGAATGTCATCCCTGCCATCGAAGATCGTTCGAAATAACGCTCTTATAGAACGAAACGGTCATATGATACAGCGATGCTAAAGTTTTCGAATTATCAGGTCCATTGTGCTCATTTTAATGCTGCTTTGTCTGTGCAGCATTTTAGAGCATTGATCTGCATTAGAGTAAAGGATGTGTATGCTCTTGAAATGGGTCCAAAATTAAAGCTTTGGAATGTGCTATGTACCAGCCTAAAAGCTAAACGCTTATACTAGTTGTGATAACATTCAATCAATCACCAGTTGCGTTTGTGCTCTCATGCTGTTCATTCATAATTTATCTTCTAAGTTAAAGCCTGATTTTCAAGTGATCAATATCAAGTAACTCAATTTATCTCGGTAGCACCATTTTATAGTAATGAAAGGCCAAGAAAGAATGAATGATGCATGTTACAACTCTCTTCCGTGATGGTAAATCATTGACGAGAGAGCCTCTGCTCCATAAGGGCGATCGTATGGCGAGGTTTACGGGCCTTGGCACCGCACTTGTGGCCACGGCTGGGAAATGCCTGACTGCGTTCCTGCATTTGGAAGGCGCCGAGCCGATGTACCGTCCACTTTTGGGACTGTGCGTGTTTCAACGTAACCATTTTCGTCTAGATTGTAGGATATACTTAGGGTGGTAAAAATATTCTGATGGTCATTGCATTTTATTCTTTTGGTAGTTTAGCTGCGACGAAGAAAGTCCGTGTTTGCCTTGCTGTAATGCCCCAGAAAGTGGACTGTAAGATCGCGTTTCCGCCGTGCCGCTGCCGGATCGTTCCGTCATATGTCCCTGGAAACGTGCGGTACCAAACGCCGCTTTTTTAAAATACAAAAAAATGGCTTCAAAGTTGGCGACTTTGATACCCGTGTCTCACAACAAGTAATAGAGGTATTCTTTGGTTTGTTTTCTTAAGTACTCACTCTCTCTCGAGAGAGGCTTATGAGGATGACAGGAGTATACGTACCTTGTTTTCGTTGTACNTGGTACCGTATGGTTCTAGGGGCCTTATATTGTCTCGCATTCCTGCCGGTGCTATCGGAATAATTTGCGTATGCTATTATAGCGATTCTATTTTCCATGTCCTGTTATCACAAGAGTTCGTTATGTTGCGTACTGTTATCGCTCGCGATTTGACCATCATCAGCATTCACGACTTTTTGTTGCCGAGTTGGGGGCGAGTGGGAGACTCGAGTCTCTTGCTACCGGAGAACGTCATTTGTATTAGCTGCGCCTCCCTCTTAGACGAGTTTGTCTCTTAGCTCGGAAATTATTCGCTTACTCGCTCCTGCTCCATAAGTTTACTAAAAAGTTTTTCCATGTCAGTTTGTCGTAAAGTTACGGAATGCTTGGGCATCTACCTCTTTCATTCGGGCCCCCTATTCTCGGGGTGCAAATGGATGTTGGTGGCCATGATAAGTGGAACTTAAAATACCCAATGTGTGTAACTCCTTTTAGTTCCCATACGCGCCTCTACGGACCTCGATGTATTTCTGGCTCCATAGCATCGTTTACTGCAGTTCGTTGCTCATGAAACAGTTTTGTGCGGCCATTGGCCGGAGGTTATGAAGGATCGCACTGTGGCCGCAGCTGCCCAGCACAACCTCGCGCCCGCCGTAGCCTCGCTCGGCAGACCGGTTATCATCAACGTCGGCCCCTTTCACTCCGCCCTCTCGGCCCGCAAAGGCTGTTTTTCCGGTGCCAGCGTACAGGGTAGCTGTCATGTGCACACACGAGAAATGTTCTAGTGTGTTAACACGTCAAAAAATGATTACTACCTCCTCGCAGGCATGTGAAATATAACATTTAAGTGTGATAATAAATAAAAGACTCGCACCACTTGAGCGCTTTTAATTCTACAACGCTGTGCCAGGGTCACCCGAGTACGGGCGTCGACTGCACGGCCCGGTGAAAACTTTGAGCGAGCCACTGACGCTCGGATTCATGATTGATGAACTGCAAATTCGAAGGATGCCTTGTTGCTGCCGTGGAGAACTTCTACTTCATTTTCCACTAATTCAATAAACAAATTTACATTTTCTAAGTCTTTTGTGTCTTACACATCTGAAAGTCACCCTTAAATCGTTCAAATAGCATTCAAATGAAATCAATGAATGAGGTTTCATAAACAACTTTCGCCGCCCTCGGTCGTTCGCTTGATCGCGGGCGCCGCTCGCCCCCGTCGGTGCAGGTGCTCGGCCTTAGACAGGGCGATGCGTACTGCATTCTTGTTGCTTTATATGGCGTCTTTTCTCCCGCAGTCGAATGTTGATGTTGATCTTGCGTAGCGCGTTGGATTGCATACTTATCGTCAGTGGAACAGTTTTGTATTTTCGGAATTCTCGAGCAGATTATGTATTTTAGTGCTTGCTCCGATGTATCTTGTGAAGAAGCTTGAATGCGGTTAATGTTGTCTAGTGCTCGTCTGTTATGATTCTCGGTTATTCAAGTCACAATTCGAGTGGTATTCAAATGGGGAAATACATTGCCCTGGTACTAATTTTAACTCAAAAGATGGTGATCTTATCCAAGAAAGAAAAGGCAATTGACGTTGGGGCAATTTTCGATTACCTTTTCAACTCGTGAGAAATTTCATTTTCATATGTGTATTCTCATTCAACATTATATATTTTTGTTTCATTTCATTACGGAGTAAAAGAAAGGCGTTTTCCATTTCACTTCCATGTCTATAATATGAGTCTGAGAAAATAAAACCCAATATACTCCACGAACATAGTCATTTTCTGTTTGAATCCCTCCCGTGAACTTTTAGTGTCCGGCTGAAGTGCATGAAACGCTTGGAGCTTCCCGTAGCTTTCACCGTGCGTTGTGTAAGCCTCTTTTCTTGAGGCCAGAGTTCCAACCCCATCCCCGTTTCAAAAGATTCCATTATAGAAACGCAAAACACGTCGAATATGTGCGGTTTCACAATATTTTGTACGCTTATCAAGGGCACAAAAGTCTTTGTATAGTAGTCCTTAGTCCTTGACGCTTAGGTAAACTTGTTGCCGGGTTGCGTGGCGTAGGGCACGGCATTAAGGATTATTCATGACAGTGTTCAAGTCACTCAATCCTTGCGTCTAATTGGAACTATGCATTCTCAAGCATTTGTATTAAAATAATACGGGGGAGGGGAAGAGAGCGCAAGTGAAAATGTCAACACAATTACTTCACCTAAGGTAAACTTGGCCGTAGCAACACGCTCAACAGCCGTACCTTTCTGAACCATGGCTGTATAATTATCACAACATTTATGCAAGGCGTATGTATTCGCTGTCTTCATTAGGCTCATTTGGGACTCCTGAGAAGGAAAGTTAGGTAAAATACGATTTCTTCGCCCCAAAGTTTGGTAATATAAACTTGTGGAGTGAACTGGGCATTTGATTTCAAGTCTCCGCTGTTTCTTACTGAGCTTTCAAAGTTGGAAGACTTTCCCGTGAATTTTATAAAGTTTCCTGTTTGTACACAAATATTGAATCTTTTCGCTGGCGGGAAAATCCGTCGTTTTCATATTCTAATTTCATGTTAGCTGACTTTAACTTGAAAATTTCTACAAGCGTAAGCATTTTTGTTGTATCATGTATTTTTTCCCCACTGTTTCTCATCACAAAAATGAGATCGCATTCTGTGAATTACGGTGTGTGATAATGTGCTATTAACCTACTCTAAATACGGACCAAAATATTCTACAGCAAGCATGAAACTCAAACGAGAAAAACAAATGCATGGGGTGAAGTGTGAGCTCGGGAATGTAACTGCTCGAGGCTAGATCAGGGACGCCTATGGAGGCAGTCTGCCAAATAAGGAGCTTCTTAGTTCTCGCACTTCCTTGGTGTTGTGTCTGTCGAAATACAATAGAAGCGCTAGACTTACACGCTGCTAACGCCTGGCCTTTGTTGGAAGAATTATTCAATCAGGCGAACCCGCTCTCACGAATTAACTGTTCAAGCTACATCTCTGGTATCTTTTATTCAGTTAGTCTTTAACTTCACGAAAATGTTTATTACTTGAATCATGTGTTGTTTCATCATTTAATTCACCGAAGAGTTCGCGACAATGTTACCGTTATTTTGTGTTGATCAGCACGTTTCGAATTACATTTTTCTTAGAATGAGCGAGTACACTCGTGCTATCCCTAGGAATGACATTTTCGTCGTCTGTAGAAATTTATTTTATATTCGCGTCACGATGAAAAGAAAAATCCAGTAGATCATGTACAATTTTTTCTGCGCTGAGAACCGTGCCGTCTGCGTGAAGCGTGGAAGAGGAACTTCCGAGTATTCTCACAACGTGTTGTGTGTTGGCTTCACTGACACGTTCATATCAGAAAACGCATCGCGCTTTAAAAATGTAACGATATGAAATCCCTACATTCTTCTGTGGGGACAAAAATACAGATCATGAATTTCTTTTCTTGAGTGACTGGAAGAAAACACGATGAATTAATCTCATTGGGAAATGATTTTTCTTTTCGCCGTAGATGCGAAGGTAACGGAATCGTCGGAGGGGTGCTTCACTTCCGCTGCCATCGTCCGTCTCGCCGGAGAGCGTTGACTCGACGTAACTGTCGCAGTCTTTTCCTGCATGCACACTGCGTTCTGCAGCCCTGCTGCAGCGCACAGAGTTCTGCTGCCCTGATTTGATCCTTGCGGGTACATTCTAGGTCAGCTGGTGCCCCCGGGTAGACCAGTCGGCTGAGCAATCATTACATGTACGTGTTATTTGCTAAAAGCATCGATTCCAGTCACTTTTTACTGTTGCTTAAGAATAAGAAACCGTTACTGGTATTACGAGAAGGAAGCTGTACTATCTGGAATATTTTTTCGTGTTCTGCGAAGGCTGTGCTCCTAGAGAATAGGCTTGTAGCTCCCCGCACGGTATTTGTCCTGAAGCTAAGGCCATTTGTAGTCGGTGAATACCATCCATTAATTAATTGTACTTAGTGTTCATTTTCACTTGCATTTGTACGTTTTGTTAGGGTATTCTAGTATTATTTGTTTTTTTCGACGTAACGTCATTTTGTAAGGTTTTTTGTCGCTTGCGTTTGGTTTGCCAGTTATACTTGTGTTTGTAAACAATTATGCATTTATCTTTTCTTACTTTCGTTAATGGCTCTTTAACGTTTTTATTTTGTTTTGGAATTAAATTCTCCATTGAAATGAGTAAAATATCTATATATTAATACGTTTAAATAATATATTTAAACCGTTTAAACCTACCTACTAACCGATCCGTCACGCTTCGCCACTTCTCAAGTGAAGTTTCAGGTCTCGAGCGAAGTATCCTGTATACGGGTTGCATGTTTGGCTATAAAAAGCCAGTCTCCCTAATAGAGTTCAGACTACTCGCATCATCAAGAAGAAAATTGCTTCCAAGACCGGACTATCTCTGCCCTGAACCTTTAACCTCTGTCCAACACTTGAGAGGACCACTTGTTATGGGCTGGTTTATCTAAATTTCCGCGAAATTTTCACATGTCTTGCTAGTAAATGATTAATTCTCTTATGCCTTTCGCTCCTAGTACTCAGTTTTTTAAGTCAGCAATTCAATGTGTTCGTTACGCGAGTTCATTAGCGCAAGCTAATAAACCCCCGTTATTTTTCTAAGTACTGCACATTTTTCAGTAATATCTTCAATCGAATTTTCGTTTAAGGAAATCGAACTCTGTGTCATTTAGAAGGCGTAGTTGCGTTAGAACTAAACCAACGCGGCCGTGGGAGCTGTGGTGTTTCGTCCTAATTACGACAATGGAAGAGCCTTTTGCACGCAATGTTGGAGCGTGCGATTGCACCCGCCTTCGCTGTTCTTGCCCAACTTTCTCGTAACCTCAGAGGCAGGCGAGAGTTTTAATGCACCCTCCGAATGAAACTAATTTCCCACGAAATGCGAGCTCCTCAGCGAAAGCTTCTGAGCGGAACTTTAATGCCCGCCTTAACAGTTGATTTCACTTTTCTCGATAGCATGGCCCGGATGTTTTCGGTTCTCATGATTAGGAGAACTCCTCAAATGTACACATTCCGTATATCAATTAACTTTTTATCTTGCATTCATCATCTGGTCTTTTGCTTGCATTCACTTCACTTGAAGCTCAGCACTCGCTTATCTTCGTTTACCTTTACAAGGAAATGTAAACTTTCATCACAGGATCTTCAAGAATGCGTGCATGCGCTTCATATGCTCCGAATGCTAATGAGTATTTCTTACTGGATGTGGTACTTTCAATGAGGGAGAGCTTCCGGTATTTTTCTCGCGTTGTGCTCTTTGTGATGTGATTCAGCTGATTTACTTGCGTGTGTCAGTGACGTGTTTACCCTGTGTGACCCCTGATCGAGGAATTAGCATTTCCTTCAGACTGGTGTTGTAATTTTAAGTGCATTCGCTGTTCTGAACTCGTGTTGAGATTACTTAGCCGATTGCTTTCCCTAGACATTCACTCGGAATTATAGACAAGAACAAATAATTAACACGTTATATATACGGTGCACGCGATCATCTAACCTAACCTAATGTAACCAAAGCACTATCATGTATAAAAACAACTTTTCGAGTTTTCTTCAAATTTGTGTTCATCAATCGAATAAGCTAGTTCTGATTAGAAAGAAAATTAATAGAGGAACCAAATTTGTGACACCAAAATCCTTCATTTTTATATTCACTGTAGAGATATTTGTCGGCATGTAATTTTACCTGTGTGGAGAATCGGAGTCAACGAGTTAAATAACTGCCGATGTAAATGTGTGCAGTTACACGCAAGCTTAAGCTCGAAAATAGTGTGAGTGCCACGTTACTGAGACGCCATGCCTGAGTTGTGCTTGTTGTTTGTGCAGCTTTGTTTTCATGCGAGTTTCAGGTTGCTACCGCCAGAAGTTCAGCTGGTGGAGTTCTTTGCTAACGTTACTGAGCCTCGCGCATCGTTTGCTCTATAATGTATGTAAGCTCACGCCTACTGCATAAATGTTGATTCTTAAACGAGAATCAAGTTTAATGAGAAAATATTGTGCGCTAAGTAACTCAGACATACTGAAGTGAACGAGAACATCTTATGGGAGTTGGCAATTATTACAAAACTATGAGTAATCGTTTTATTGGACGTAGTCCATTTCCTGGAAGTGACGAAAGCAAGCTGTACCCTAGGCAGAAATTCTAATAGTATTCAATTATTGGACCATGTAAATAGTGTGATGAAAGTTTTCAGGAATTGTGCGTGGGAAAAACTTAATTTGTTTCGTAGATTTCAATGAGAAACGTTGTCATGACTAAAGTTATATATTTTGTCTGGAAATATTAAGTGATTCTAATTACGTTAAAAAAATCGTAAGAAATAAATGGCAACCTTACACATGCCAATGCTCTACCAATCGTAGTATCTAAAGGTGCTGTGATGTCACGTTATCTGTACAACGTTGAACTCTCGTCCCAGCTGAGTTAACCGCACACCTTCCATCTCATGGGAAATTTGCGACAGTAATTGGACCTTACCTCAGTATTTTGTCCTTACTTGAGGAAAGAGATGGATAATGTACCGTTGTCTGACAGAATTTCGACACAGACTCGTCCGTATTGNGACCACTAAGTGGCGCATTGGGCGCTGGTGCTGCCCTGGTACGTTTGGCCGTCAGCCCACTCGTGCCAGCTGGACTAGCTTCACACGGTAGGGGTCTCAGCGGCCTGACTCGTTGACCGACCCGGGAGCTCTGCCCAGCTTCGCTCCCTTTCCGTGGCCAGTGCACCACTGCTCACAAGTGCCCTATTTGAGTGCAGCGGCGCGCCCCAATAGCAAATGATAGTTACGAGTCAGGCTGAAGTCTGGTTTGGTTTGAGACTGAAGTAGTGGCGTGCGTAACACGAATTTCTGGATTAGTATCTATGGCTTCAATAACATTCTCATAATTGTGAGCTTTCGTGTACTTAAGGCCTCGTGAATTACGGCGCTCTAATGTATCATTCTATGTTCTGCTGCCCCCACATGCCTCATAAGCGGTAAAAATTGCACCTATTTAGGCTTATTGTCTCGTACAAATGGTTCACTTTAGCTCTTTATTACGGTAGGCATTACGCATGAACTAATATTGCGGCCAAAACGTTCTGCTGCCTTCCCTAGCATTACGACCTCTGTGCGCCTGGCCCTGGGATTAGAATAGATCCTGATAATTGCATTTTCAATGGCAGCCAAGAGTATATTCTGTTTATTACAGATAGTGCTCGATAATATATAATCGTTCACAAAGTTATTCCTGTTATTTATGAGTGTTCCAGTTATTCCGTGAATGATTTTTCTGCCATTATTGTCCAATTGCCTCGTTGCTAGTGTTACTGAACGTTCAAGTCTCGGACTACATTGTTCCAAATTGAGCGGAAATTTGGAATGCATGTCATGAACATCTCGTCAGAATGTCATTCATTTCTACGTACAAAAAAGTGTATAGAAAAAGCCTTTCGTTATTATGAATTTATTTGGTAAACAGGAGGAGTATAATGCAAAACGATTATTCGAACGAGCTATCATATTGATATTTATTTCGAACTTAAGTTGAAGTTTTGGAAGAACTCTGAATTGTGTTGAACATTTATTTAGGACATTAGCTGAACCACTAACAGTACATGTGACGTTTCCATCATTGCTTTTATATGGTACGTCCAATGACTCGTGTTATTGCCATCACGCATGCTCGGCAACAAACTTACCCAAGTTGGTGTATTCGTGCACTCTGTACCTCATTATGCTCTCGCTATTCTCACCGACAAGAAACCACTTGAAACTAGACTGCACTTTGATGTAATCCTTGGAACCTAATGCAGGTAGAGCAGCAGTTGCACCTCGCAGGCGTGGCTGTGCCTTGACCAGGGCACCTGGGACCGAGGTATGTGGGGTCGCAGTGCGGCGTGGCCCAGAATGTAGCGCTCGCCATTGGTCTCGACGACCGCCTCCTCGTATTGCCTTATCCGTCGTTCTACCCCTTGATTACTCGTTGATGGTCCATTTTGCAAATTAAGGATTCGTGAACTGAAGCAAGTAAGAGTGCTTACTGTTGTAGACTCAGCGCATGGATTTTCTTTGCGTGTTTGTAAGTATTTATGCGTTCGAGTACCACAGAATATTCGTTTGTGCTTTTTTAGATGGGGCTTAATTTATTAAAGGGTATTCTTATGATTGGATAACTAGCTTTACATGGAGATGTTTTAGGTATTCTTATTGCCGTGTGTGTCGAGCTAGGAGGAAGAAGCAGTGTCTTTTGTTGTACTTTCTGTACCGTATAAGAATGGGGAATCATCCTTTTATTTTTACCGTTGTATCTATTGCACTCCATGTAATGATCCCTCCTCGGATAATGTGCGTGTTGTCAAGCTGAAGGGAACTCGGGAATTTCTTAGCTTTTGCTATGTTTTCGTGGTGCTAGTAAACTTGACATGGTCATGGATTGCTCCATTCTAGTTGCTTATGCGGGTGTGGAATTTACTTTTTGGAACATTTTTTGTTTGTACTGAAACAAATGTTGTTGAAGTTACCTATCAGGCTAGTTGGGTTTGTCTATCATAAGCTATGGGAAGTGGCGTCCCCAGGAGAGCATTGTTTCATCCAGGTGGAAGACCTTAGCTATAGCTAGGTCTTCGAGACTTCTATCTTTCGTGCCCACTTAGCTTCTTTCTATTCATGTCTTATTCACTGATTATTTTTATCGTTTCTTCCTCTCCCTTTTTTACTTGCTGTTTCAATGCGCAGGAAATCTTGTTTTGGAACACACCTGAGCCTAAATTTACGTTTTCTGCAGTCCATACTAAATGGCTACTTCTTTTTGCTCAATTAAGATCGCATTCCAAGTGGCTAGGCTGAACTAACTAATAATGAAATAAAATAAAATGCTGTTCAAGTGAATGAATGCCTGTATACTTCTAGTTAACAAGCTTGTCTCAAACGTTGCAAGAAAACAAGTTTCTATCATTGTTTGATAGTTCAAATTTGTGCATTGCTTTTTTATTCTCGTGAATGATGTGAAGTTATCCTTCTATCCCTAATTATCTTTCGTTTGATGAAGCTATTGCCTTCTGGCACTGCTTACAGTCCTGTACAGTCGTACGATTTTAGGAAAGATAAACGTAAAATAAAATTGCTTAACGAGTAAACTTTTACGTGAAGCCTGGATCAGGTCCAAAACTAGGGACGATTTCGTAGAATGCATGTCGTTGCTTTCAACTGCGCTCCCATTTGTGTCCCGGAACTTCAC
This sequence comes from Orchestia grillus, assembly GCA_014899125.1. Taxonomy (NCBI): domain Eukaryota; kingdom Metazoa; phylum Arthropoda; class Malacostraca; order Amphipoda; family Talitridae; genus Orchestia; species Orchestia grillus. The sequence goes on from VOMN01079578.1 coordinate 23,367, forward strand.
CTCGGAGCGACCTTTGCGTCTCAATTAAGAAGAACGACGCTGTAAGCTTCGCATTTTAAGAGAAAGCCTTGGTTCCTGAATCGACTCCCTGCAGTCCAAGTCGATGCTGTTTCTGAGGTCCTACAATAAAGAGGTCATGTAACTCATGAATGCATGGTGCAAATAATCATAAAGATGAGCTCTAACGTTTGGCTATACAGCTGAGTAGTAATTCGTCTAATTGTATTGTACAGAAAGAAGGTTTAAACTGGACTAATGTAAGAGATAGAAGCCTCGCCGTGCAGCAGGCTGTGGGGGCAAGTCCGCCGTTATGGGTGATCAGGACGTGACCAGCCTTCTTCTCCGCCATTCTCATCGGCTCGTCGGACTTGGGCATTGTGCACGACTCTCTCTCTTCTAATTATTAATATCCGTGTGGTCGCCAGGAGTGTTCAACAGGTCCTATAATTGGCTGGTGCTGAGGTAACTACTCATAATGAGTATAACTTGACTAGGACATCGCGAGGGGGTGTGTACAGGGGCTGCACTTGTTACCTTAGTTTCAGTTTGAGGGGGTCGCTTTCAAGTGCTTCTTCCTTCCAGTTAGAATTAGAAAGGGGCAAGCTTTTAATATGTTACTGCCTCTAGGTTCGTGTTTCATAGCAAACGAGCATATTGACATTCGATAGTGTTATCGATCGGATGCCTTCGTGCGAACTTCATGTTGATGGTGAGGGTTTCGTAATTTAGTGGGCAAACTTAGCGCGGCTCCACCACTGTCTTCTTAACGTCACTGAGCAACTGGTTTCAAGTTATTAACAGAACATTTTGCAGTCCATCTCTGCCAATTCAACTTTCTCGAAAATGTTGTTTCGTGTTTACCCTAATTTTTTCCCATGGAATAGAATGAAGAGATAGAATTCCATAACCTCGCAATTTAGGTAGATGTCCTCTCAGTTTTTATTCGCTATCTTTAAACTCTTCTTCCATTGATGTTTCAGTTATTTATAATTGAGTTTGACTTAGTATACCTAGTCAATTCCTTAACAATCTGTTGAGTGACAAAGGCATCAGTACTTTTTTTTCGGGTTCTTATCATTTTCGTGGTCCGAGGCTCGTTGTGGTCATATGGCGACCAAATTCTTACGTCTGAACTATGGGGATGTCTGAGTTTAGGTTATTTATATTTATCTGTTAATGATTTGATCGTCACGCTGCAATGATGTGTTAATAATTTGATCGTCACTCTGAAATGATGTGTTAATAATGATCGTCACGCTGAAATGATTGATGTAGGTATTCGCGAAACATCATGTTTTCTGCACTGCACGTGGTCTCAGTGTGTTCTGTTTATTAATCTTCCTAATATTTTTTTCTGAGAGCGCTCCTCAGTACAGTCCGGCCCGTGTCAAGGACAGGTTCCATAACTTCGTTAATTAGGCTGCGCGGCAAAAGTTGGCTCTCTGCGCCATCCTCTTGCTTGCTGCTTGCTATGAGTTGTCCTAATTTTAATTGCCATGTTTTTTCTCTATTTCTCAGTTTCACTTGTACTATTTTTTTATGGCGTCCTATGTACGAGCGAGCCATATGTACTCCGTCTTCCTTGTGTTCACGGAGTCATTGTTCAAGCTCAGGAATTTCATTGAATTTAGTTCGTTTCCCACGTGTTTTGCGCTGGTCTCCCGGTGGTAATATTCGGGCGAGAAGTTGAGCTAAATCTGAGGTTGTCCGGGACGCCGTGTGTCGTGCGCCTCGGTCTGGCGAGTTTAGCAGCGCGGACACAACTCTTTTGTACGGCCTCTAATGCACCGGAAGCCAGCTCGTGACCGCGCTCTCTATGGCCGCTCACTCTGAATCTGAGCTTTATTTTGTGGCCTCTTCGTGGGAACTCGTTTATTTGAGGCCGCCTTCCCAGAGCGCGAGCTTGGCTGGGTCAGCCTTCGTCTGCATGGCGACATCAGTTCAGCGTTCGTATGGAGAGGCCTCCCATCTCAATAGCCATCTTCATGTCGACAATATGCGGTTACATTTTTCAGAACACTGTAAAGATGGCGACTATTTGGCTGTTTTTTTATAGTTGACAGCTGCATGTCTTTTGCATGTGAAGTTAACGGTCCGTTTTGAGATTTCTCAACTGTGGAAGGCGCAGCCACTGTAAAAATGTAAAATTTCACCTGTTTACATGTAACGGGCCGTGTTGCGATGCAGGAACGTTTCAGTAAATACGATTGTATTTTTTTCTAGTGGGCATTGGCTTATATAGTTTTACAATACTTGTTGCAAAATATTACATTAGGGTGTTTGTGCTAAATATGCTCTTACGTACGAAATCCGCTAGTGCTGCTGCATATGTTCGTCAGGGTCATCTTTTTGGCCTTGTTCTTCGAGATAGTTGAGTCTGCTACTGCATTTATTCTTAAGCGTTACTTTATATGAACATTTATCTGTGAGGCATTTAATGAGCTACACAGACCAACCGTTCCTAGAATACTGAAAACAGTCCCGAGGACTTAATTCAATTGATGCAATGCTGTTTTAGTCTTACGGGGGAGAAACCACGAGTCACAAGTTTCACACTTGCCCTCGCTTTTTCTTCTAGTTTTTCAGCTTAACCTGAAGTTTAAATTATTTGATATTAATTATACGTGAAGATCTATTAATAATTCCCATTGCTTCAATTTATTGTTTTTGCTGTGTTTAACTTGATGCCATGGTTATGTGAATGTTAAGAATTATTCTCTCGTTTGTAGTCAGATTACGCTCGAGTATCAGTTTCACAGTATGTTTTATACGTGTTTTCAAGACGACGTGTTTTCGACACGCAAAACTGTACGTATTCGTGCACCAGACACTCTTTACGCGCGTACTTATGTACTGCAGTACACGATATGTATTGCTGTCGAAGTTAGCTTCGTTTGTAAGGAGCAGTACACGCGGAGGATGTTCGAC
>VOMN01079582.1:0-15256 GCA_014899125.1 Orchestia grillus
GTTGAGCTCTTTCTGATATGTTCAAAGTTTTTTGGATGAGGGTTTGTTGCTTTGTTTGCTGATATAACAATCTTTGAAAATAGCTAACACCTTTATTTTTGAGATAGGAATGTTTAATAGTGAAAAGTCTTTCTAGTTTACTTGGCATCATCGATTCACCAAACAATATTTCACAACAAACAACACATAATGGACTTGGCCACTCAACTGATCCAGTCTTAGAAAATCCAAACTGCAAATACTCACTAGGTTGTGGTGAACTTTAGCTTTCTTGGCACTCGAGTTGATGGGTTTTGTCATTTGCTTGCTGTTAGTAGACTTATAATCATCACATAGTACTTTTCTTTTTATGAAATTATCCATTGTTATTGAGAGGAGGTGTTGCATTATAAAACTGTTAACACACACTGTCACTCACATACTCCACAACAGGCAGTGATAAACTAATTAGATGGCAGCACAGTGCTTGCAGTCACACCACTGTGCTAGCTTTCAAATTGTTTTGTTCAACTTTGAAATATTGTTGAAGAAACATTGAAAATTCTTTGAACTTGTGATATTCATAATATTTGGCATATATGCAGATAAAAGCTCTTAGTTGAATTGTTTTATCATTCAATTCACATTGATTGTGAAAGTAAAATGATAGCAAGCAAGTAAGCTGAATTTAATCAAAGTTAAGCAAAAGTTATTGACATGACACAAACAAAAAGCTCATACATTGAAGTAAATGTAGTTCTCTATTTGTTCTCAAGATAAAGGTTATAATTGAATGTGTTTCATATGCTTACGATAATAAGGTACCATACTGAGATCCAAATGTTTTGCAATAACTATGGTACAATTTAGTGTTCATGGCACTGCTTGCAGTGCTTAACCTGAACTATTAACTCACAAAAAATTTACCATTTTGAATAATAATTTACACTCGTTGGGTTTTAGGAGGAAGTTAATGTTTGAGAACCACTGTACTAAACCTATAAAGCATAACAATACATGCTACAAGTACAACCATAAGCAAATAAGGCTACTCAAAAGTTTATCTTAACCAAGATGGGAAATAAAGTATTTACAAAATATGTTACAAAAGTAACTCATTAACATAAAGTAGTTAAAACCAGAAAAGTTTAATTATTGGAACACAACATTTCTCTATTTTAACTAGAAGAACATGAAATGAAATTTTGTTCACTAATGAGATAGAAAAATAAGAACTCAAATTACTGTTTAATCAACACAACTTGATGCAAAGAAAGGACAAATGGCTTTATATAAATCAAATAAATAATAAGCATGAACAAGACAACATTACAACATTAGTGCAATAAATACTCACTGTGACTTTGAGGGATAGTCCCAAACACACCAGTGCATCCAAAGCTGTTACAAAATAACTAAAACAGGAATGATCTGTGAATTCTTCAATAATAATCCTCAATAGTTACCAACTCGAACATTTATCAGCAAAGCTGCAGAAAATTATAGGTAATTAATATAATTTTGCTATAATTAATACTCAATAAAGAGTTAACTAAAGAGACACAATGAAGGAGGTACTACACCAGTAACTAATACCACCCCCATTTGCAATTTAAGAGGATCATACTGTTTTGAAACAACTTAATTGTATAGAACAGATGTGTTTTGAATTTGGCACACTTGTGTAACTTGATGAAGTAAGCATGTTTTATTTGTGTTCAATTTTTTGATTTGTTGAAAGAAAACGAGATAAAATAAAAAATTGAGAAATTTCCACTATTAGTATTTAATTTTTGCACTAGAATAGAGTAGTTTTATTTTGTTGTAAAAGTTAAATGTTTTCAAATTTTCCAAACATGGTCATTTTTCTTTACTTTTTACTAAAGATATTTTATGACTTTTCAATAAGAGAAATATATAGCTTGATAATTGTATTTTTAATCCCCTGTTAAATATGCTCTATTTCATTATTTTATGACCAAAAGTGTACAAGCAGTAGACGTTCAAATCCAAAAATTCAAATCCTAAAATTGGGGCTGTACTGCTTAGCCAGGTCACTCACATGCACACCACATTCAGGTTTTTCTATGATTTCTTGCTTTAATTCTTATGTAACCATTGCGTTTTTCTTTTTTTCCACCACTACTATTACCACTCATGCTAGCCTCCTTGGGACCCATGATAATGGGATAAAGGAAAAAATATAAAAATAACATAATTGCCAAGAAGCAAAAGCTTATCACCACAGATGTTTACAAAACAAAGCAGAACTGTAAGCTGAACTCTCCATCTTATTGTGAGTGCTGCCGCATAGCGGGCCAACTGCAAGACTTTGATGTCATATGTTGGATTTTTCATTCGGTGTAGAGTAAATAATTTGATCGAATTTCATATCGTATGTTTAAACATTTGTATGTTTAGACACTCATAAGCAGAGGTATTACTGTATTGCAGTAAAAATGCTTAGCTATTGAAAAAAAAATTGTAGAAACGGAAAAATTAAGAAATATCTTGTTTCCCAAATGTTCTGAAGCTATAAAATATTCTTACTAAAATATAACATAACAAAATAATGAAGCTAAGTGCGCATGTTGTTTGACCTGTACAGCGTTTGGAAGTCTGTCAACCCTTATTCCCCACTTTCAAAATCCCCTAACTCCAGTTCCAACTGTCAGAATTGCATGAAACTTTGACACATTTTTCAGTACACATTATTAAACGATGTAAATCTAAAAGTTGAATTTTTTGACGATCCAAATATTAGTCCCCTTGCACTTTTTGTAGAGAGTTTGAAGCATTTGGACATGCTCAATTCTTTATAAGGCATTGAAATTTGTGTAGGGAAAATGGAATAGAAAATTACTTCTATTCACCAACTATTTAAATTGAAATATTTTTTCCTTTATATTTAAAAATGTTTTTTGAGACTTAGTGAATTTGCTTCATGAGCACCCAACTGATTAGTCTTTAAACTCTTTCTTCCTGATAAAAAGATGCAAATTTTAATGAACTTTGAAACTTAAAACTGTGGAAGAATTAACATAAAATCAGATATCTTAAGGTATAAAATCTACTCACTGATTATAAAAAATGTATTCTATGTTGTAATATGTGCCCACAAATGAATTTAAATTCATTTCCTGTGTCTAATATCATCCAATGATTTTGATGAATGCTGCTCATGATTGTGGAGATATATGGAAGTTATCTTGGAATCACACATTGATGCCATTGATATTGTTAAAATAGAAGTGTATAATGTTTGTGTATTTATAATGGTAAGTTTTACTTTGTGATTTTTTGTAATTTGAATGTCATAGTTCAGTAAATTCTTGAGCTGTGTTTAAAGTCTATCTTTAACAATGATGTATTAGTATCAAGAACATATGCAATGTGTATTATTTATCAGTCACTTGAATATGTAGCTTTTAATTGATGGAGACTTGATGTTTATGTAAGACATTGATGTAAATGTTTGCATTCCGTTAATTCTCTATAAATTTGAAAAATAGATTCATCAACTTTATTACATAATTCATTTGTTATAATAACACACTTTTTCAGTTGTCAATGAAATGAAGTTTTGTTGTTAAAATTTCCAAGTAATCCAATTGCTGACTCATATAGAGGTAATTTTAATTTATTGTTTGTGGAAAATAATCATTGGGAGATTTTGTATAAGTTCTACTTGGTAATTTTGTACCAATATTGCTCAATGTTTCAGGACGAATGTTCTTCTATTTGCCATTTGTAGGTATATGAGGAGCAACATTTTTCTTGCTGCAGATGGAAGCCATGTACCTGCCTTCACCTGAGGGCATCAGTGGCAGAGAGATGCAGAGGTTGTTGCTGGCAGGAGTTCCAAGCATCAAGAAAATGACTTTTGTATCACCAATACTCAAGTTCGATGAAGAGGGCAAAATGTATTTTTTGATCAAGTGAGTCAAAGTTTTAGATATCTTGTTTTTTATGTGTATCTACAGTTATGAAATTATTATTTTATAGGAACAGTTAATATATGCAGATTTTTAGTAGTGTATAAACAAAGAATAAATGCACTTTTCTACTGAGAAATACCTACGAGTTCTTGAAATTACATTGTATGTTGCAATGAAACAATGTTCAGGCTTTCTTCCAGATATATGTTTTTACTTCTGATTTACAAAAGTGAGATTCAGCAAAAAATAATTCAAAAGCTTCTGTAAGTAATGCATTATTTTTATTATTTTCTTTCATTGGAATAGAGATAGACCATAAAATAGATAAAAATGATATTTTTTGTCTGTTGAATTGTGGTCTGGCAACCTCTAATGTGTATTATTTTGAATTATTTTATTATTTGTTCACCTTTTTCAGAAAAGTATTATGGTTATGTGTTATTGATGGCCATGTAGCCAGTAATGACTGATGGGGCCGAGTGTGTGTTATGGCTTCTATTTGTGATAGAGATGTTCTTGTAGGAGTTGAAAATCCCTCTCTTGTAATTTAAGTTACTTATAATGGTTTCAATTCATAATGGGAAATTTGAAAAAGTAACTATGTTTTACACTTTAATGACCAGATTATTTTTGTCCTTGGGCTAAATTTAACTTTGTACGAAAAACTAACCTTAGCCTTATGTGTACATGCACTAAGACTGCATCCAGCAAATTGTAATTACTCTTAAGATAAAAATAGCTCTGAGTAGGGTCCATTACCTTTTTTGCATTTGATTTCGTAGTTCATATACATATATTGAGGTATGGATAATGGTTACAGCTGTAATTTATGCCCAGGCTTTGACTCTAGTTCTCAATACACGAGTTCCTAAGCAGGACTCATGACTTGATTATGCTTTCTTCAAAGTAAACTGAGTTACTTTGAGTTGAAAAGGCCTGCACTCCTTCTTTGGACATTCACATAGTTCTTACTTTCGAATTTCATCTTGTGCTTTTGTGATCATAACCACTCCCGTTTCTCTTGTAGATCTCGTTCTGCCCGACGATTTGAAAGAGCTAAAGAGTTGATCACAAATTTAGTCCAAGAAGTTTTAGCAGAACTCCGTAGTGGAAGTCCCTTACCCAAGTCACCAGCACATTCCAAGAGGCTGCCAGTCGAAAAAGGGACAAGCGTGACAGAGTGTCTCGAGTGGAACCTAAGTCGTGATGATGAACCCATAGAAGGGAGCTCTTCCAAGCACTTGCATACAAGAGAAACTCTTGCTTCTCAGGAATCATTTAGAACTGGAAGGAGTTTATCAAGCTATGAGCGCTACAAGCGTCGGCCCAGCCGTGAACGTTGTGACCATCAGCCTAGCTATGAACGTCAGCCCAGCTATGAGCGTTGGCCTAGCTCTGAACGCTATGACCGTCGGCCAAGCCAAGAACGCCATAACCGTCGGCTAAGCTATGAACGTTATGACCCTCTGGCCAACCCTGAAGGCTATGAATATCGGCCCAGCCATGAACGTTGTAGACACAGACTGAGTCGTGAGCGTCATCCAAGTTTTGAGCGTCGACGTAGCCACGAGCATCGTCCAAGTTTTGAGCGACGATATAGCCGAGAACGTCGTCCAAGTTTTGAGCGACGATGTAGCCGAGAACGTCGTCCAAGTTTTGAGCGTCGATATAGCCGAGAACGTCGTCCAAGTTTTGAGCGTCGACATAGCCCAGAGCGTCGTCCAAGTTTTGAGCGACGTCCAAGTTTTGAGCGTCGACATAGCCCAGAGCGTCGTCCAAGTTTTGAGCGTCGACATAGCCCAGAGCGGCGTCCAAGTTTTGAGCGTCGATTTAGCAGCGAGCGTCGTCCAAGTTTTGAGCGTCGATTTAGGAGAGAGCGTCCACAAAGCATTGAGCGTCGACATAGCAGAGAGCGTCAACCGAACGTTGATCGTCGTCCAAGTTTAGAGCGTCGGTCCAAGGTAGAAAATTATGACGCATCTGGAAGCTCATACAAGGATCCCAAGTTACTATCAGAATGGTCTGTAATTGATAGCTATGGTTCTGACTGGAAATATAAAGAAAATCTAAAAAAAACTAAGTGTAAACCTAATGTAGCTCAAGTCTGGAGTGAAGGTAGTCTAAATGAACTTTATGACGATAAATTTATCATGGATATTGCCAGGTTACTAAAGAAGAAGCAACTTGACGTTGACTGCTTACCTGCATTGAAACCTGCAGAAGTGAAGGTTTGTACGTTCTATCTAGTAGCTAAGGCCATTATTCAGATTATGGTGCGTGATGCCAATAAAGTTTCTTATTTGTACTTGTTCATCTATAATGAAATTGTCTCACATACTTGAAAGAATTGTTTAATCCAAAATCTGCGCTTTACTTATGATCCTCTCACACTCAATTTTGTTTTCATAATTATATTTGAGAAAACATGCTTTTCTTGTACATGTACCATGTTCTAATTCACTGGGTATCTAACTTGCTTAGAGCCAGCATTGGTTGCAGGAAGATGTGCCTCGTCTCAGGATCTTTTTCTACATAACTGTGTGTTCCTAAAAACTTGATGAAATGTCTGCAGTCCAGCTTTAGTTAAGCCTAGTGCCGACTTAGTGTCTGGGAAGTGGAAGCGATTCTTATATGTCTCAAGTGGTTATTGTAAGCAGAAACAGCAACTAAAATTAGATGTGGTAAATACAACCAATATGTGCAATAATAGATTTTCGTATGTGGTCTAACTTTACTGTTCACTCATTCATATATTTTTTCAAAATAATTCTATACCTCTACAGGTCAAACCTATAAAACTAAGCAACATCTCACAATCTGGCAATTCAAATGCATGGTTTCAACTTCTTGTCTGAAGTTTATAGCAATTAATTAATTTCGTAGTGACTAATGAAAGATCTGGGTAACTGGTCACTATTTTACTCGGTAAATGATGTATTTCATAAGTCATTGTATTTAGTACGTATTATTATTTACATATTTTTGCCATCAGAACAGCAAATTTTTTTTGAAGAAAACTCTTCACCATAGTTTAAGGCCTACTTTTTTAGATAACCTGCAAACTGCTTGTGCAGTTTGTTGCTGTACAAAATGTAAGCAGGTTGTTGTTTCTCCCCATAGTATGTACAGGTCGTTGCTGCACGTAGTGCATACAGGTCACCAGTGCATGTTAGGGTGACGTAAAAGGTGGGCCAAAACACTTCAGATTTTTGCGAGACATCTCATTCAAATTCCTAATCAAGCATTGTATGAGAAATATGGGGCTGAAAAAATAAATTAAGGATTACTACCAAGCTTTGAATATAAATGTATATTAATAAGGGCTCAAAAATATTGTTTAATTGATCTTTTTCCTGGAACCGGTTTGAGATGTACTTAGTTAACTTAGTTCAAGGAAAACATGATCATATTGTGGACTACAGTATGTAGTGGTCTGACAAAATAGAAAATAACAGGGATGCTGAGTTCTGTACCACCCTCTGACAATCATATAGTGTATGAACTTTTATGTGAAAGTTTTCCTAGGAGGTATATCATAATCACTTATGTGAGTTTATTTCTGTTTCCTGTGAAACTTTGTGATGTTTCTTATTTTTCTACACCATTAAGAGTCATTTGGTTGCTTCTGGAACCCGAAGGGTGTATTGGGCACGCATGTCCAGTCAAGAATTCGGACGGGCAAGTGTTGCGATGAAGGATTTGTTCAATGCTCGAAAATTTCTGTTTCAGTAATTTCAGCTCCGGAGGGGGTAACACTGACTGGCTGGGCCTGAAAGCCATATAAGGTGGCGAGCTGAGCCGAGCCGCACTTCAGATCTTCGTCAGCCTCCGGGACGGACGGTCGTGATCTGGGAGCTCTTGCATCTTTCACCTTTTCTACCAGCAGATTATTCAATCTGTATTCATACCTTGGGTTACTTGTACCCAATGAAATAAATTTTTATGAAACCTTCAGGGTCCCACAAAAAAATGATCGATTCGTTTCGTCGTACTTACGAATTTCATGCTTGTAATATTCATTAGAAGGTTTGACGCCGCTCCCTTGATGTACTACTTGGATTAAGTTGAACTCTATTTGTATTATGAGTAGAGAGGAGATCTGCTCCGCTTGGCGGTCAGACAACGAAAGCAAGCCCCGGCCATATCTAATCCTACTTAAAATACCGGCACCTGCAGCTACATCAGTTGCCGCCGAGAATATAGTCCAGCAGCCTTGCCCATGCCTCCGCACTTGACTTGACCAGGCTTGCTCAGCACTTCGTACCTTCTGGGACGACCGCAGCTACGGTCCCTTCCGAATTGGCAAAAACAAAACATAAAATGAACGACTCAGCTTCACAGTCGACTTCATCCCAAATTGGCTTACTGATCGGAAACGTACGACATTACTCCTTTGATGTACTTGGAGATTCCATTGAACTCCTAGTACTGAAAACGTTTCTACTCCGTGAGTAAACTTACTAAGAGCATCGGTCGTGGTCGTGCTCCTGCGCTTAATAACTTGACGAGGCATACTCGTTAATTCACAATCCCGAACTCGCCTTGATGATTGAAGTGAAAACTACCCTCTTGACGTTCTATGAGGATTCTATCGAACTCTAGTGCTAGGGTGAAATTCTACTCCACGAGTAAAATTTACTCGCAGCCTCGGTCGTGCTTGCGCATTTTAGATTTTACGAGGCATCCTCATTACTTCTGCCCCTTGGCAAGACAGCAGCAGCGGACTCCACCGAAGGGCAAAAAATCCATCTGCCTCGGTCGTGCGTTCACACTTGATATTTTAACCAAACATGCTCAGTACTGTCCTGCGGGATTGACAAAAACGAAAAACTTTACTATATGTCAATGACGTTGATAGGAACCTCAGTCGTGCACACTTCTCGAGCAAGCTTCCTACCCTAACTACCCTATCCGTCCGAGAAGCCCGCAAGTGCTGCCATCTTCGGATAGGACAGAGTAATGTTTACACCCATGTGATCACAACCTGACTTACCGGTCCTACCCGCCAGTTCTTTTGAGAACATTCGCAGCACCGGCCTTCATCACGCCTTCAGCTTATCTCATTCGGGTCAAGCTCCCGAATGGATGCTGCCATGGTCCTACGTAAACCACAAACCTACATACTCATAGCAGAGACTGCCGCAGAGCAGTCTCAACCGATAGAGAGAGAATCTGACTGTCAAGTTCAGTATCTCTTATGACACAATCGCCCAAGAACGCTTTTTTTAGCGTGCTTACCGAGGGGATCGCTTGAGCAGACCCTCTCGGTTGTCCATGAAGTAGTATAATAACTATTTCTCGAACTCTGTAACTTTTACCTATAGAAATCCATTGTTAGACTTCCGTGGTATTAGCTCAGCTCATTGCGTCTGGTTTCAGTTCGCACCCTGTTGCGAATTCGTCCAGGCATACTCCACCCTCATTCAGCAAGTGATTATTGCCTTATATTCTACCATAGCTTAGGCTCTTGCCTCAAGGGGAATTATCCGGCAGGATGTCAGCTCGGCTCTCACACCAACGAGCCCGGCCCGTCTCGGCATAGCTTGCTCCTCCCCCTACCTACCCGGAGAACTGCTACAAGCACCCCTCGGACGTAGACTACTCAGAATTCCACTCCACGGATTCCGTAGAATCCGTTCTTTGGAGGTAACTTACTACCATCCTTCTACAGTTTTCGTTTGGGATGAGCTCTCCAAGCAGCTATTACCTTACTACTTCCCTATTCTCGGACAAATCCAATTCCACGAGTTCAACTTTTCCCGACATCATCGGGAAATACACTCCCAGCCGTCCCTCTTACCCCTTTGGTTAAGAACGAAGGCACCATTCCCTTATTGATCTGATTTTATATCCACCACGAGAGGACTGTGCCTGCTACCTCTCCCTCAAAAGGGTTTCCTTAGAGAGACCTTCTGCCATCTTAACTCCGACCGTCGGAAGTTCGAAGTTTTTTCCCTATCGTCGAGCTAAGAAGGCCGCTACAGCCTTAGACTCCTATGGACTTATTAAGCAATTTTATCCAGTTCCTAGAGCTGCTCTCTTAAAGCAAGAGAATGGACTCGGCCCTCTCCGGTTGCATAGTATAAACCATCCAGCTCCTGTGGACTTCTGCTCGTTACACCCGGCCCTTTTTCGCAGCAGTGAGGGAGTACGGCGGGTTTATGGGCTCTCGGCGACGGCCTGCACTCCCGGGTCATCCGCACAGATACCCCTTAGAACCTTCGGAGCGTGTCCCTAACAAATTACCTCCTTACACTGCGCTTGATTAGAAAGTCTAACTCCCCACTCCACTCTCCGAAGCATCGTTTAGAATTCGTCGAACTCTCAGTGCTACGCAACTTGCCGCCAAACAGTGTAGAGCCTGTTTCCGCCATGCACACATGGGAGCTCCTCAGTTACGGAACGGCAACATTTCCACGGAATACCTTGCGATTTTTACGACTAGAAGGGCTACTAATCGAGCCTCAAGAGCTCTCCATATCCGGCGCTCACTGCCGCTATTAAGTCCTATCCGTAGCCCTCGCTTCCGAGAGCCTCACAATGACCTACTCTCTCGTGGCTGAGCCGGCACGGCCTCACGCTACCAGAGCTGGCTAGGGATTGCTCCCCCTATTCTAGCGCTTTCGTTCAGTTCCCTCGGGTCCTTTACTCCGAGGTAGCACTAAACCAGTGGTAGCACATGCACTCACGCATTCGCTTCTCGTCTGTGCCTATATCTTATCGTCATTGAGCTTGACCCAATCTTAATCCATACCAGGTTCCCTAGCCCCCACGGCTCCGCCATGGTATCAGGTATCTACGCCCTGTTCCGTTGGACCCTGATTGTGCCCATTCATGGGATAAAGCTCCCAACCTCTCCACGGACAGATCTAGGCCCTCTAGATTAAAATTGATTCTAATACTCTTAGATTGGGCTAGCTAGAATCATTTCGCATTCTCCTTTATGAGACCTGGTCCTAGAGAGGACATTCCCTACCGTTGCCCCTGACATTACTCCGGGAGCAGGGTTTATCTTGGTATTCTCTGATAATGGAGTGCCCCCTCTGCGGTTTAGCTCTGCGTATGCCTAATTATACTCTCAGTGTAAACAACTACCACAGAAACTGATAATTTGCCCTTCGGTAACTTCCTCCGGCGTTCCTCATCTTGTACTCCTACGAACACACCAAGATACACAACCTCGCATACTTATGTTTGGCTAGCTTATCTCGCGCTTACCATGAATTCTTCTGTCACAATCTCACGCAATGTGTACTAGATTCATGCTACACAGGCCTGTGAGAGCCATACTGCTTATTCAATTATCCATCTACTAGTCTTCCATTACGTTCTTCCTATTTATCTTTGGCACGGTTGTCAGTCAAGGGAGCCCCTCTACCATTACTAGTGTGGCTCTGGCTGGTGCTGGGCAAAGCAATCTGGTGACACTGTGAATCGTGTAGAAAAATATACTCTATTGAGGAATGAAATAGTTCCTACATCTCTACCAAGAGGAAGAGTGTCACCTGGACTAACCTCCCTCCTTCCCGGGTGCAGGAAATTTCTTCCCTTGCTAATTTGGACTCCGATGTAATGTGCAGTTTCGCTCGCCGCCTTATATAGCCTTCGGACCCGGCCAGTCAGTGTTGCTATCTCCGGGGCTGAAATTTCTACAACAGAAATTCTTGAGAATTGAAAAAATTATTGATTGCAACACTTGCCCGTCAGGATTCTCAACTAGACATGCGTGCCCAATGCACCCTTTGGGTACCAGAAGCAACTAGGTGACACTTATTCTCTTAGTAGAAAATTAGGAACTATTTTGTTTAATAGAATATATATTTGAGTAATGTTACAAATGCTATTGAGTGATAACATGTAACCTCCATCAGTTGAGAATGTGCATTTTTTTGCTCCTTATTTGTGGTCATAAATTTGTTGTATTATTTGTATCATAAATTTGTTGTTGGATTATTACAGAGGATCCTTCATAACAGTTATCAAGTACAGAAACGTAATGTGCATATTTTCAGGTCCATATTTCAAAGGTAATATGTATTCAATTACCATCAAGGTGATGTCAATCATGATAAATTATTTAAAGTTTTCTATTTTAGGTATTAGGGAATTGAAGTATTGATCATATGATTGTGTGCTGCAATACAACATTATACTATTGAAGTAGAGAGCATAACTGATAAGACACTAAAAATGTAACTAGAAAATTGAAATTACTGCAGTTCCCAAAGCTCATTGCCATAAAATGTGCTCATCAGTAAAAGTGCTCTCTCCCATCTGATTGGACCAAAGGTACTGTTGTTGGATGTTACTACCAAGCTTGTGTCCTGTGTGTTTGTGAAAAGAGCCATCATTATTTGCAGGTCATGGTTATGGGTCAATTTTTTAGAGTATGTTAAATTGCTTAAGTCATCATGACATAAATAAACTCCACTCCACATCCTAACTTGATGTTCAAAATTTGCTGCCTATACATTTCTACTAATTATACTGGAGGAATTGAATATGGAATTAAAAGTGAAAGCCAGTATTTATATTTCATTTGGTACATTTGATTTTTAGTAGAAAACTATGAAAAGGTGACTGATTTGCTCTACTACTATTATGTCAGGAAATGAATTGTGAAATTATGTACCTAATGTGCATGCTTTTTAAAATGCTCTTCAAATTTTAGCAATAGGGTAACATGTACCGTGGACCTAGTCTTAATATGAGCCCAGAAAGTTTTTCATGAAAGTATTAGTGGTAACTTTGGTGCTAGTTCTGAAATCTGTCCCTTACTGACAGATAGTGAAATACTAGTAATTGTTTTATGAAAAAATTGCAGAAGGCTATATTGACACAGGTGTAAGAGTAAGATTCATATAGTTAAAGGTATGATAGGTTTTTGTACAGGTGATGAAGAAACGAAATATTAACATTTCATTTAAATGACAAAGGAAATAATTATAAGAATTTATTGAAAACTTGTTGCTAACACTTTCAAAAGGTAAAATAAAATTAGTGAAACACAAAAGTTAATGGCTCACTTTTCATAGGGAATACCCTCTACATTTCATTATGGGAGGGTTTCAGTTTGTAGATGTACATAGATTCCAGAATATACAAGTCAAATTTGGATGACAGAAGTCGAAAATTTTAAATTTATCAATGACCTTCGTGTTCTTGAATCCATGTGCATCTCCAGGCTGAGACCCTTCCTTAACACATTCCCTGCGTTGAGCTGCTCCAAGGTTATGTTGTTCCAGAGTTAGGTTAGGTTCCAATTCGGTGACACTTTCTGTTTGAAGTTAGACGTGCTTCCTTCTTGTTTGCTTTTTCTCTTTACTCAGAAGAACAGGTTTAATCATTTAATTATTCAAATATGAGAGTTTTCTTTCAATGTCATCAACTTAAGAGTGTTGACTTACAGTCAAACCATTACGCATCAGCAAAATGAATTGCTTCATTGGTTCAGCCGTGGCCCAATTATGTGGCAAATGTGGTAACAAACTGGAAAGTCTGTACCCTGTAGAAGTGCCAGCCATTAACTGTTGTACTTCTTTAAATTTGTGCTCATATTAGCTTTCAAAAGTTCTATTTAGTTTTTAATTCTCATAATTATTTTCTTTGCTTCAAAATGTAGTTGAAAATTAGCTTAGGCTTAAAACTTGCAAGTCAGATATTTAGATTTCTTCTCTAGATCATGCAAAAGATTCCTCTTCTCTATCACCGTTATTGCAAATTTGTTTCACCAAAAATTAATTTTTCCTTCTAGGAATTCTAAGATTTATATTTTCTTAAAATTGTATTAATCTCCAATGAAATAAGTAGAAACCTATTATTTCCTGCCAGATCTATCCAATACTTTTTGGCCATATTTTGAATTATTTTGCCACATATTGCAACACTTCCTACTAAAGTTTATTACAGTTGCTAAGTTCTCTTTTACAATTTATTAGATTATTAATTATAAAGAATCCTACTTATGAAACCATGGGCAACTAATTAGACAAAATTCTATCATCTTCAAAACTAAGCATTTGTACCTCAGAGATAATAGACACAAAATTAACTGAATCATTTCACTATCAAAATGAAACTTACCTAGCAACCAAACAAAGTAATAATTAGAACGGATACAAACCTAAACAAACTTTAAAAGAATGTAAATCAAAATATAAAGCAAAACACATTAACTGATGATTAAAATGTAGAAAAACACTAAAACACTTACCTCAGAAGTTTTAACTTGAGTTTTAATATGCTATTTAATTTATATATTTTTTAAAGATGCATATTGGATATGGTAAGCACTGGAAAACTTAGTATTTACTCATGAACTGAAAGTAATTGGGCCATTTGTTAAAATGAGATGGAAGTGAATAAGATGTACATATATATTTAAAGTACAAAAAATATTTACAATAAATGCACTTGATAGGCTTGTGCTAAAAGAATTAACAAATGAGACCCCAGTAACACTGTGTTCTCATATGTACTTTTAAGTTAATGGTACAATGCAGCACTGTTATTTACAAGGTAGCAACTTCTCAAGAAATGTGGCCTCTGCCAAAATTGAGGCAAGGACAAAGGGCAAATTCATGGCGAAACTTGATTGTAAGAACAGCCAAACCATTGACTCTCTGAAACAAGTTTATGGTGACAATGCTCCAAAAAAATCGGCAACCTACAAATGGATTAGTTGTTTCAGAAGTGAAGAAAATGGGATTGAAGATCCCCATAGTGGCAGGCTATCCACATCAGTTTCTGTAGGAAACATTGATGCTGTATGCGACCTCATTAGAATGGATAAGCAAATAACCACTAAATTAGTGGCAGACACACTCAGCATCTTGGTGGATTCTGTGCACACAGTTCTAGTAGATAGTTTGGAGCTAAGCAGGCTCTTTGCTCGACGGGTTCCTAGGCTGTTGTGCCCAGATCAGCAAGAATTAAGGGCAGATCTTTCCATAGAAATTTTAAATAAGTGGGATGAGAACCCTGAAACTTTTCTGCAGAGAATTGTGACTAGGTGTGAAACATGGCTCAAGGACAAAAAAAAAACAATTACAGTTGCTTATTATTCAGGCATTTTAAGAAAATTGTCCAAGATAATTGCAGGAAAATGCCCTGGGAAGCTGCATCGGCGTTTGGTCTTCCACTATGAAAATATACCCGCGCATGATGCAAGGCAGACAAGGGCTGTGCTTAGCTAATTTCGATAGGAAATCGTTGTATCAGGTTGTAACAGAAGTTCTGTCCAATGTTTGAGCTATATGTTTAGGGCACAATTACTTCAATTTAGTTTGTTGATGTATTCTTATCTATGGTAAATAATAAAATATTGTTTCTTCTTTCAG
>VOMN01079598.1:0-11627 GCA_014899125.1 Orchestia grillus
AGAGCAAGATGCAAGGCCGTCTTAGTACAGTAGGCCATGTTACTATACAAAACATATATTGACAGTAACACCATTCTGGTTTCGTAAAATTACACCGTCAGTGCATGTCCTCTGGAACTGTAAAATACACAATGTAATTTACACAACAAAATTTAAGTGGAAAATATGCACATTTCTAAAATAAGAAAACAAAGACTAAGACAAAATAAAAATATTCCTACATAGTCAACCAGCGTTAAAAAAAACTGAGCACAATTTGGCCAGCTGATTCGTGTAAGGTACAACGGGACTGAGGTAAAGTCTGAATTTAGCTTCTTTTTTTGTAGATGTACAAGTATTCCAAAATTCCTAAATCTATTATATTGCTTGTCGAGTCTATTATTGAAATGTTGTTCAGTCTCAAAGGATTATTTAAATTTTTGCAGTGGGTTCGAGGGTTCGAATGAGACGGTTTTTTGTAACTGTCTCTTAGTTCTCTGACTAATGCCTAAGTGTTCTGAAAGTCTGATCCTTGCTTGTCGAGACGCTAAATAAACTGTAGTATTACCACTACAGGAAACTAGTCAATACTTTTAAATTTTAAAATTATAGCGACATCTTTGAAAAAAAATTCGGGGCATGATTTAGTCCAGAGAGATTTTGTTTCAACCTGTCCTGTACACTTCAATAGTGAGGTCACATTTCTTAGTGCAGCATTTATGTTCAAAATAATTTCTTAAAGAAAACAGGCAACTCATCATAAATGACTGAAAATATAAGATGTAACATAGAGTTATTTTTTACAAGTGCTACAACCGATATGGCTAGAGTCCTTCACAGAGTACTGTGGACTGAATCGATTTAGGGAGGATGGAGAAAAATTGTAAGAAAGGCCATAAGGCGGTGAACTGTGCGTGTTGTTGTTAAACGCGAGATGTCCAGATTGGGCCGATCGATTGCATTAACTCCAGGTCACGGCCGCACTTCCATCAAATTATGCACGCTAAGCAGAACCGGCCGGTGACTACGACGGCACGACAGGTCGTCGTCTAAATAGAGTTAGTGATGGTGAGCAAAAAAATTACTTCAAAGCAGAATTTAGAGAATTAAGATGCCCCTGCCATCAAATTATGATCTATACATCGTTGCGGCTATTTCATTAGCTCGTGCGCCAGCTGGCTGGTTTATCTTTACAGCCTACGCTCAAGCATGGTCTACATGCAATCATGCTGAGCAATTGATCATGAAATTTAGTATTTTGGCTTTTTTTAGCATAGTTTTCCATCATAAAATGTAACACAGTAATCTAAAGGTCGAAACAGTAATTTATGACTTGTATGGCGAGTGATGATTGAAGAATAAGCGGGTTAACGAAAAAATTCAATCAGGTAACAATACCGGAATGAGTTGAGTTTGATTTTCCAACACATATGCAAACAATCGTTGATACTGACGCAAAAAAAAACGATCGAAACAAGAGAACTTAATTATTCGGCTGTCCAATCATCACTGACTCGTACAGCTTTCTGAAATTAGTCGCTATGAAGGTTCCTTGATTGCGGCCGTCTCCAAAGGCAGACATACCGCATACATTACTTCGTAAAGGTAAAAATTTTATGCCTTTGGTATCTCTTTTTCTTTTCTTCCTTATAATTCTCTTTTTTAACGAACTTGACGCGTCAGAGCACATTACTCATCAAGTTCAACCACCAATTACAAGCTCTGTAATATCCAAACTATGTGCAAAAGTTTATAAAGAATAGGTTTAATTTAACCTGTTTATGGGTTTTGACATCATATGATGTCCGCGTGGTTGTTGCATTCCCACGGTCGCTGTCGATCACACATACAGAGTGAATGCATCGCCAGCCACCTGGGCAGTGACGGTTAACAGGTTAATTATGGTTGTTCTTACGAAATGTAAGGCTATTTGAAGCCGTCTTTGAGAAGATGTTGCTAAAACGGACGTTTCTAGGAGTTGATCTTTGTAATTCTGCCACTACACTGACAGAAGTAATCATTTTTATCAATATGACCAACTTCAATACTCGATGGCTTGATGCCTACTTTTGGTCTTCTTTCGTCATGACTCCTCTTCATGAAGATTTTGAGAGACTTCGAGAGTATATGTTGCCTTTTTTCACGATAGGATAGCTGTTGAAAAACTAAATTTTCCTTAATTATTGAAATGGAAGCCCTGATACGGCGAATCCATATAGCAGTCGTTTTAACAATTCCTCAAAAACGTTTTGTCTTCGAATGTAACAAAATCTGAAAAATACTTGTTTGAACATGCATATCAAGTTATTGAGATACTGGTTTCACTATATGTATTGATATGAATTTTCGCATGAATAGCTCACTTTTTCACGATGAAGTATCGATATCAAAAACATGTGTTGTATTCAGAAATAAAACCCTCTATATCTACCTATGCATATATATATATCTATACAAATGTATAAAATTAGACGTTCATTGTATATATGTAGGCTGGTTCGTAGCAGGCTATGTCTGTGCTTGTACATCGGAATGCGAGAAGCGTGTGAGACACTGGACATTTCAAGCGTAGGCATCGTACTCCCTTTCGCGAGCGAAGTTAAGTACGCGAAGTTAAGTTATATATATATATATATATATATACAGTATTTATTGTTTTAGAACAATCTGCGCTAGAGCGAAGCCACGATAGCTGAACCTGCAAAATACACTACCCAGCTGATACAATATTATCAATACTACCCAGTCAATACAATATTGTAAATACTACCCAGCTAATACAATATTCTCAATACTACCCAGTCAATACACTGCTATCAATACTACCCAGGCAATGCAATATTATCAATGTTATCCAACCAATACAATATTATCAATACTACCCTGCCAATACAATATTATCAATACTACCCAGCCAATCCAATATTATCAATACTTATAAAGTATTGATTCTTCTCATACAAAATATATGTTCTCATTCAAATACTGTAAAATGATCGCCTGAAATTCGTTGTAATTTACTTATCCTTAAATTTAATTTTAAAATTTCAAATTCTGGTGGTCTAAAAATAAGAAATTCACTGAGAGTTCACTCACTCTCTCACAGAGACTTCCAATGGTGGATTGATTCACGCATATCAGCATAGTTTCACCTGTTCGTCCAGTGCGAATTGATTAACTTTTTCTGAAATTAGCTCACTTTACTACATAATTGAACCAGTCTACCATTCCCTGAAACTATAAACTGTATCATTAAATGTATTCCTTTTTTTTTGTATATATCAGGTGTCTCTGTTGATTTGGGTTGCCTTGCCGTTATTTCCCACAACAATGCTATAATCATATTTATTAGGATAAAGGACGCCCAGGATTCATGTTGTAATGTGTATAATTCAAAACAACTTCAAATTTGATTTTTTCTTCACATGTTGTAACCCCGCTCTCGGTTAAATTAATCCCCAAAAACATATTTTTCTATATCGACATAGCCCATTTACGTATGCAGAGCTCTCATGTCCAAAGTTTTCGATGTTTGTTCCCTGAATAACTCGCGCTGCTTGAGCGCGCGAAAGCTTGGAATAAATAAATGTAAAAACATGTGGTTGTTTCGAATGTCAGCGAATACAATTCTCGCATTACAATGTAATAATTAACGAAGAAAATTAATGACGCTGAACAGCAGATATGCAGTGAACAGAATTTCAAGCTTTTCGTGAGCATGATTAATCATTAGAACAATAGTTCAAGAAAATATATTTTAGAGGCACACTCTGTGTTAGCGTAAGAATGAGGCTGCTAACTCACTGATTCATTCAAAACTTGTGCTGTGGAAATCAAGATGAGGGTTGGCCATCAGGTCAATATGACTTCTCACTCAGATTTTCATTACATAATGCGTGAGTATTGAGACGTTATTTACATAGAATATCTCAGTCGTGTACAACCTCTTCTGACGTTCATATAATGTGATAGGGAATACTAAGCTGATGAACCTGCTATAGTAGGTACTGCATGGTAGGTGCTATCAGGTAACCCAGTCTCGACCGAACGTTGTATCGCCCGATGGAAGTTGTAATGACAGGATGTGCACAAGTGCTGCAAAATTTTAATTTAATTATGAAACTCCAAGTTTTGAGCCTCGCATAGAGCATCAAGCCTGTCCTTCATCAAGGTTTTCTAATATAGTGTGAAATGATTAGAAAATTTACGGAAAAAAGAAGATATAAGAGCTCTCCCGACTTTCGCTGAGGATCGCCAGCAAACTGAAAACACAATCTATTGCACAGAGGCACCCAAGTTCTGTGATACCTTCTTGAAAAACTGGGAGGTCATATAGAGATCAAGAAAATGTTTTTGAACATAGGTCCATCCGGGTACAGTTTGTCGTGAACTGACACGTTAAATTGAACCATGGATTGACTCCATGAAAGGTAGTTCAGTTGTTTCATTTGCCGTAATTGCTTTCATTACCATCTAAACGAACAGCGTACACTTTATGCACACTTGATGGAAGAAATACCGAATGAAAATGATAACAGAGGGTAATGGCAATGGATGTTTTATCGCTTGTACAGTGAATTAATATTTTTTAAACAATGAAAAAAACTTTATACGCAGTGAAACAGTAGTGAAAAACTAATTCATTTTTTATCCATATTATTGGTAGCGAACGGTTTCTTGTCGGACTCCTAAGGGTATCGCATTTATTTCAGCAACTGGACTAAGTTCTCCTCAAAATTTCCTCTTTGGTCAAAACACCTACTGACGACTAGTGTCTAAAATATTTGCCAAGTTTGGTAAGGTGTTAACTTTCTGCATTAAAGGGTTAAAATGTATTTAAATTATTCTTTTTCTTATTATGAAAGTTCTATAAAGTAAGATCCCTCGTATCAAGTTAATGAAAAAGTAATATCTGATTTCCGGTTCTGTGGGAAAAATGAAGACGCTAGGGTCATGAAAATATTTATTCATAAACATGGCCTTCGTTGCTTTCAAGATCTAATTCCATCTGTGAACAAGCCTGTGAATAATTAATGCTTGAGAAATCTTTAGGTTTATGAGCAAGCTTTGAATTCAACTGTTTTTTTAATTTCCCTTTTTGATGTCAACTCACACCATACAAATGGTTCCGTAGTTCTTGAAACACCCAATAATCAGAGAGAGCAAGGTAAGGAGAATATGAAAAATGAAGTAATATTTCCTAACCAAGGTCATTCAAACGATTTCGCATGCAATGACTCACAACATGCTACACGCTCTCGCAGATCCCATAGCGACAGCATGTCTGGACCCATTTTCAAAGTGCTGAAACTTTTCCGATCCTTTCTAATTAGCGCAGCACGGTTGCATGGACAACGGTAATTGGTCTACAAGTTCCCTAAAGAAAATGATGAGATTTTCTGAGACAAAGCTTTCCAACACATTAGTGTCAATATTTTTGGACGCCCCAGTTTTGACTTGTTTTTCAAACGCTGAAATCCGCACTTGGGAAAAGAGAAAACCATATCCGGCAACTTCTTTCATCCACTGTATCATATCTAGATGTCAGGGTTCTGAATACACGTTGCTGCTGTAATCGTTCTGACATTGCTGTGAAGCTCTTAAAGTAAAACATTCTTAGTGTGATCTTTGTAAAGGTGGCGCTAGCATAGGATGAACACAGGAAAAATACATGAGAAGAAATGGATCATTTCGGGTAAAACGTTTTAGTCCTAAGCTAAAATATTAAGGGATGCATATGAATCTGATTCATTAAAAACTGATGAAGAAAAACACTCTCAAGGAATCTGATGTCTCGTCCAATGCAAGAACCTATGATTGTACACTAGCTTCAGAAATCGGGTGATCAGCTGCTAGGGAATGGTCTCTAATGCTACTTTTGGTGTGGCCTACAGGTATCCTGCCGACACAAACAGAAATTCAACTGTGTTCTGCATATGCGCATCGCTTAGTAGTCTCCATGAAATATGTAGCACAACACTGCTCTATATTCACCGGAGCATTAAAATTAGCAGATCCTTCTTCCAAGTAAATTGCTTCGTTGTTATGAATCAACATAAGAATGTTTGCTGTTCATATATCTAAAAATAGTCTAGTATGATTTTCATCTCCATCCCATTAAGTTTACATACCAAAGAGAGGCTACTAATAGAGTAAATTTTTTAGATATACATATTGAAAATAGCAAATAATTATTTCCTGTGTATTTTGTAATGAAATCATACATACTTAGGGATGAAGAATCATAATGAAATAAATTTAAAGCTTAAGAACAATCTCATCCATGATGTCGTAAATAATACTTATTCCTTCAATGAATGTTTTCACAGGCCATTTGAAATACTAGCGGTCCTATTGTGGTAAAAATTCATTGTCATTGCCCTTTCTTGAGAAATTCTCATGTAGAAGAACTAAATACGAGTGGGAGGGGATATCTGCTAATTTTAATGTTCCGAAGCGAGTTCCGTATCTATCTTCGACATACATATTTCACTCTCAAAATAACAGCGTATCTGTGGAACTTAAAGATTTCATGTCTGAACAAGATCTTCTAATACCCCTCATAATAATTTTCGCGATGACTTCATTGTTGCTAGTTTTTGAGGTTAACAGACAGAATGTCCGTGCTCTTGTTAAGTTGCGCCATCTATGAACATGACATGTAGGTGGGGTTGTGCTACGTATTGTGGGGAGACGACTCGCCGTATAGTGACGCACATAACAAAACACGGGGGAATTTCTGTTAGTACCGACAGCACGTCTGAAAGCCTTCCATAGCGTAACATTGAGGCTATCTCCAGCAGCTGATCACCCGATCTAAGAAGATAGTTAAAATCATTGGTTCTAATGGAAGACAAGGCACCAGAATGTATGAGAGTGTTTTTTCACCAACGGAAACTTATTTTAAATGGGTCTTACTCCCCAATCCAAAATTGCGCCCCACATTGGGGCCGGCCGCGGGTGATCATCCCCCGTATTCGCGGTGGTTTCATACCCGGAACTGCTTAGCGGTGTCTCTTAAATATCCAGTTTGGGTGAAGCATTATTTACGCAGCTTCTGTTGTGCAGCAAAGACCCTGATACGTGGGCCTACACCGAGAACACCTACTTTGGCCCGCCACAAGCTGTGGTCACACCAGGCTGGCGTTGCTGCCCTCCGAAGCCTCGGCGCCGTGCGGTTCCATATAAATGAGTGTACTACACCTGCCGTGAATTTGGGCAGTTCTGCGCAGCCACAGGGGACGCTCGGCCTACTCTTGAATTGCTGCGACGATCTGCCCTGTAACGGGCTTTACTGCCGCGATTACTAGCGATGTCGGGCTAAATTTTTAGCTGGGTCATTTGTGTCCCCTAATAATTCAGGCTAAGACTAGGGTACTTTATTCATTTCTTCTCGTTTGTTTTTTCTCATATTTTTATCCATCTACGCATTTATCTTCCTTACCTTTTGCTCGTGGGGCTGACTATATGTGAAGGATTCATTAATGACTCTCAATGTCATCCAACTCCTGACCTGGATCTGGCCAATGTAGTCAACTGCGGAAAGATCCAAACTCAGAATTTTCTCCTCTTTCCTTCCAATCATGTAATCCTAAACATCCAATGCAGACTTGAAGCCATTTATCGGTAGTCAAGCTTATTTCTACCGTTGGATCGCATTTATCATAGACTCGCCCTTTATGGATCAAATTAGACCAATCAAAGCAGCTGAATGTTACACTGAAGCATATGAATTATCTGCGTTGTATCATTCTCATAAATTCACTCTGTGTCTAAAAATAGGTTATACGGATACTGACATTCTTGTTTAGGACATAAAACAAAAATTTCATTGGAAACAGACATATATCATTCAGGTACCAGATTCTAACTTGACGCTTCACAGATTAGTTTCTCAAACAGAAGGAAGCAATTCCATTGCATATGAGACAGTCCATTATTTTACGAAAACATCAGCCAATTGAGATGCAAGAGTTTGAATTTAATATCTACTATCGGTAAATTGCGATACATTGCGTTGCAATACCAACCCAAAGCTTGACTTCTTATTCATAGGTTTCCAGATAAGTGACCATGGTACGTATTATCACATGCAGGCTGAGCCTCAATCGCGAGTATTTCGGCTTCTCTGGAGCCCTTGTTGCATGGGATGAGCGTTCCTGCCTTTTTAATTAAGTCAAATCTCGTATACCTGTGATTCTTTTGATCTGTTTAGCATGAAAATAGAAATAAAGAAAACGATTTTCAGTAAGCTCCATAATGTGGTTAGATTAATTTGCGTCTTGAAAACAATTACAGCTTGCTGATAAGTGTCAGGAAAATACCGAACAAAATTATGACAAAAACTATCAAGTTACACGCCCGAAAACGTTTTCCTCCCTGCGTCTGATACACCAGTCTGGCCGGAAATTCTTAGTTCGAAAATTTCAGGGGCTTCTTCTGCCATCATAAAGCTAGAGATTAAGCTGGATTTCTTCTAGTGCTATGATCATTTTAATTACAGTTCGTAAAATAATTTTCGCGCAAGTCAAAGGCAGCATTAGGCTCAGGCCGAGCTTATACTCGTAGAGGTATGAGGTATTCTGTGATCGCTCCAAGTGTTCGCTTGTAACTCTGTGCAAGGATGAAGTATTTGCGCACGTGAAAATAATGTGACTTTTTAACCCTGCAGAGATAAGTTTGCACTTAATTGTACATTACCGTTTTAAAACGCCTCGTTGTCATCGGAAAAATAAATGTTAATCGAACGAACGTGGTCATCAAGGACTTACAACTAGTCTTCTGAGTTGAATTTGTAACTGAAATGAGTCCCAGATTAAAGTCCAGCCCAGCGAAAACATCCTCAAAGCATTACACTGCCTGAAATACCTGTACGGTAGGGACGATGCAATTAAAATTGATCCAAGGCTTCATGCAGTTCTCACTACACTCTAATTCTTCCATCGCTCTGAAAGAGGGTGAACTTTGAATCGTCGGTCCCCATGAGACGCTTCCAGTCTTCGACAGTCCGGTTTGATGTTTTCTCGCAATTAGCAGATACTTCTACCGATTTTGTGCCGAATCAAATGATGAAATGTCTGCGGAACTAGTTTCCATTTTCTAAGCTACCATCAAAATTCAAGATATCAACTGCACTTATAAGCACTTTAGTAACACTTTTAAAGTTCAGTCATGCATTTTTCTGTCTAAACAAAGAGATCTTGAAATTATGTAGAGGAAAAATATTGAAATGTGTAAATCCAGAGTTGTTATTTTTTTGGGGGGCCCAAACCAGTATAGAAAGTATAGGACATCATTTAATGCATCCGATTGAACAAATTGATCAAAAAGATCGCACGTAGTTGAATCAGTGTTGGGTATCACCAAGAATGAAATATGGATTAAATTTAGTTTAAAATACTTCGAGGAAACGTCTGCGATGCGCACGTGACTGAAAGTTCTCATGTTCTTCCTAGAGGTTTTCTTAAAGCATTTTTTTCCTGAGTAATATTCAAATTCTATTAAAACGCCCTTTATTTTTGGAAATGTATAAGCCCCAAACAAAACAAGTTTTGTTAAATTGCAGTTAATGCTCTATCCTGTTTCTACCATAAACATATAATTACTTTCAATTAAGTTTTTTCCTACATATTATAGTTCTTTCGTCGACGTAGCTCATTTACGGATATGCATTAGATAAATTTAAAATTTTCTTAGCTTGGTTCTTTGAAAACGCACTGTGTTTAAGAGTGCAAAGGCTTGGGAAGTAAAATAATGAAGCAAACTTGATGGTTTCAACAAGTAGCCTCATAAGATGGATCCTGGGCGTCTCCTACTCTAGCAAATTACAGACATTAGAACAATGACTAGCTCTAGAATGATAGGCACTGTGGTTTACACCTAACCTGAATGGGGCTTTTCACGCGACTGCGGAGTACTTCCCTTGGAAAAGGAAGTTTAAACCACCCCTTCCTCACACCCCCCACCACACCAATAGTTGTAAGGCATTTAAAACCCAACGGTAAAACGTGTTGGAATGAATAAAGGTTCTTTTTTTTTCTCTCGAGACTATGTTGTTTAGCGCAACTTATCACGATAAGGGTTGTTCTTGAAGTGTGAGACTGCTAGTGTTCTGTGAGACGAGACTGTCCATTACACCTGATGAAGACAGCTGTCCCACGGACGCAGTGACACAAAACAAACAGACAATAAGACCACCACTAATCATATGTGGCTACGGATACCATCACCCATATCACGAAGGGACTATCGATTGATTATCGTACCATTAGCCACTTCAAAGATTGGCTAAGGCTGGTGTCAGTTACTTCAATCATTGAACGGCCATTTCAGTGGCCTCAGAATAGAGTACGAATTAACATCCAGTCCAGCCCTGTAGATTGCTAATATGAACTGAAGCCAATGAAAAGTTTCCGCTTCAGGTGAAATATTTTTTTGTCATAATTTTTTAATTTAACTCTAAAGTTTCGCGTCACAAAAATTGGATAAGATTATCGTGACAATTGACGAATAATTTTCATTGTATGGCAATGGCAAGAAAAATATTGGTATCGTTCCTTTCAACCCTTAGAGCTCTGAATCTACACTGCAGATAGTGCTCTGCATTTTGAGTAAATTTAGCCCCTGAACGAACTATCCCGAGATATCCCGTGGCCGTGGTTGTTGCATTCACACGGTCACTGTCGGTTGCACAGACCTTGTGAATGCCCCGCCTTCTCGGGGTAATTCGTTAAAAGGTTAAATTTATTGTTTACACCTAACCTAAAGTATCTAATGGTTTTAGTCATTTCGATTATTAGTGTACTCAGTTGGCGTGTTCCAGACGCACACTACGTCCTTACTGATGTTGCAAGAACCCCGATGGCTCTCGAGCTGCCAAAATATAAATATTTTCAATGTTTAATGACAGCAAGCCAAAATTGTGCCAGGACTGAGGTAGCCTTTACAGTACTCAAATGGGTATTACTGAAATTATCCCATTATATTATGACAGCCTAGCGTTGCTTGCTTGGTTGGTCCATTTGTCTGTCCATCTTTGCGTCACGCTCGAAAGGATTTAGATAGAAGAAAATACCCGGGTCTGTATTCCCAAACTAATAGCGAAACTGTCAACTTAAGCAGTCCCTATCAGTGATACTGAAGACATTGTTTCATGTCAGAGCTACCCTAAATAAGAGAGCATCTTAAGAATTTAATATCATTCGTCCTGTCATTTTTGGCGGGGGGCATCCACTAATAGGTGAAATAAGGAGACAACAAACTTCTTCAATAGTTTGATAATATCGACATCTGAAAATGTGTCTCCACGTATCTGAGACACTTTTTTCAAATTTCATTCCCCAAAATTGAGACCTCTTCTCATTATTAGTAGTTAAAATTGAAATACATTTACGTTCATAGCAATATACGAGGATATATGCTACATTTTTAAGTCGAGATAAATACATTCAATACGTAATTACGCAGTGTTCACAACAGCACATTTTGTTGCGTTGACAGCTAGTAATATACCGCCACTCGGCATGACACTCGGTACGCGTCACCTCTGACTCGTCACACGTGCTACGAGTCACTGCCACAGAGTATATATCTATATATACTCTGTGGCACTGACTGCAGCCTGGGCGCAGGTCCCGCGCAACCCAGTG
>VOMN01079599.1:0-19136 GCA_014899125.1 Orchestia grillus
GGCCACTGGCTGGCACTGGCGGCCACTGGCTGGCACTGGCGGCCACTAGCTGGCACTGGCGGCCACTGGCTGGCACTGGCGGCCACTGGCTAGCATTGGATAAAATTAGTATACATTGACTGGCATTGGTTGGAATTTTTGGACTTTGGCGGAAATTGAGTGTCACTTGTTGGCATTGGAATATGAAATTTTTCGTCTTCCATTTGGTTGCCAGGACATAAAGAGTATTTGAAATGAAAGATCAATAAAATTTAATTTGAACAATTGTATTCAACATGTTCCCTTTGAATTCTATTCTTCCCTTGAAATCAGTTAATAGGCAATATATGTAGGCTTCTTAGACGACGTAATAAACATTCACTTCAAAGTCGCTCACAAATTTCTGAACAAGCCAACAGTTGGAGCCTTCAACAGGAAAATACATCCCATTCAGGTCGAATTTAGGCCGAGGTTCCATCGAGACTCGAAATCTCATGAAGATCATTTCAAAGTTGAGCTTACATTAAAAAAAATCATGCTGTCCAATTCTATTACATTATATGCGGAATGCGGTTTCTTCCTGACTAGAATTGGGTAACTTGATCATATAAAGCGTCTTGAATAATAAATTTCGATAATGTTCATTTCAGGAATAACACGAAATGCGCAAACTACTAGAGCCTGGATCTCAAGTTTATTACCTCAGAGAAATTTTGAAAATTTTGAACTGGAACCGCATTCAAGTTCCCCAGCTATGAGGGGATCATCTATGCTCTCTTTTGCTCTCTCTCTCTCTCTTGTTCTCTCTCTCGCTCACTCTTGCTCTCTCTCTCTCTCTCTCTCTTACTTTTTCTCTCTCTTGCTCTTTCTCTCTCTTGCTTTCTCTCTCTTTTGCTTTCTCTCTCTTTTGCTTTCTCTCTCTCTTGCTCTCTTTCTCTCTCTTGCTCGTGATTACCCGTTTAGTCTTTTAACTCTCTTTGCCCTTTCCTACTCCTTCTTCTTCAAAATAAAGTTCCGAGATACGTCGCGCAACAATGTAGAACTCGAGGTAAACGTGGCATTCCACGTAAAAACGTAATTTCATTTTCCTGCATTGTGAACCAGCCTCCTTCATAAAATGAGCTTATTTTGTACACCTGGTTAGAGTATCCTAGCCACACATGCGTAAATACACATTGGTATTCTAAAATAGGTGACACACGCACGCGCAAACACACACCATTCATACACAAACTGTAATTCATGAAGACAGTTTTCGTTCATTGATACTAACTTCAGTATCGGTTTTCATTCATTAACACTAACTTCAGGATCGGTTTTCATTCATTAATACTGAATTCAATGTAAATTTTCAATGCTTAATACTGAGTTCAGTGTAAATTTCCATTCCTAAATACTGAATTCAGTGTAAATATTCAGTCCTTATTACTGAATTGAGTGTAAATTTTCATTCATTAATTCTAACTTCAGTCTCGGTGTCCGTTCATTAATACCAAGCTCAGTATCAACGTATCTTATCAAGAACCTTAAGAAAAAGGTAACGTTCTCCAACCGAAAAAAAGTCAGGTGAAACAAACAATTTTTATTTCATGTGCTATGTCCAAAGTTCGTGCCATTACCATCGCGCTGCAGCCGCCACTATTCCTCTGGCAATCAGAGCTGTGAAAATACAAGCTCTTGTGGTAAACTCATCAGCTGGGAATAATAATTTAATAGAGAATTTTAATCCAGGCTTTAGATGGAATCTCCCCCTCCCCCGCATGCGACGCAGGGCTGGCTGCAGGAAATAACACGGGCAAATCCCCCCAGAGCTCCAATCAAACCGTATTTCAATGCTCGAGAACCAAAATAAAGTTCGTGATAAAATTGAGGTGACCACATGGAAATATAGCGTTCGATTACGTCTAGAGAAAGCGCTGCACATTTTCCAAGGGAAACTTGAGCACTTGGATATTAAGACCGAGGTGCGACGGAACTTCACTGTGAATTTTTGTGGTGAGAACTGAAAATGAAAATCAGTTACGAACGCAAACGGTGGAGTAAGGGGTCACTTCGTAATCACAGAAATAAATTAAATGCTACATAGACGTACACATTCACTATGAAATGCATTGAGAAAAAAGAAATTAATCGTCAAATGATGTTCTTCGTAACATGACAGGAGGACCACAAACAGGCACGAGAAGATTTAAGTGACCTGACTACCGTAATTACTTCGGAGGGGAAAATGGCGGACTAAGTGCAAACATACTTTCAAAATTAAATATGCGAGAGGGAAAATCACAGCAAGCAAAGTGTATTCTGAGAGTGCATGAAAAATTAAAGCGTATTCAGAGAGTGCATGAAAAATTAAAGCGTATTCAGAGAGTGCATGAAAAATTACAGCGTATCCAGAGAGTGCATGAAAAATTACAGCGTATTCAGAGAGTGCATGAAAAATTAAAGCGTATTTAGAGTGTGCATGAAAAATTACAGCGTTTTCAGAGAGTGCATGAAAAATTAAAGCGTATTTAGAGTGTGCATGAAAAATTAAAGCGTATTCAGAGGGTGCATGAAAAATTAAAGCGTGTTCAGAGGGTGCATGAAAAATTAAAGCGTATTCAGAGAGTGCATAAAAAATTGAAGCGTATTCAGAGGGTGCAAGAAAAAATAAAAGCGTATTCAGAGAGTGCATGAAACAATTAAAGCGTATTCAGAGGGTGCAAGAAAAAATAAAAGCGTATTCAGAGAGTGCATGAAACAATTAAAGCGTATTCAGAGGGTGCAAGAAAAAATAAAAGCGTATTCAGAGAGTGCATGAAACAATTAAAGCGTATTCAGAGGGTGCAAGAAAAAATAAAAGCGTATTCAGAGAGTGCATGAAACAATTAAAGCGTATTCAGAGGGTGCAAGAAAAAATAAAAGCGTATTCAGAGAGTGCATGAAACAATTAAAGCGTACTCAGAGGGTGCAAGAAAAAATAAAAGCGTATTCAGAGAGTGCATGAAACAATTAAAGCGTATTCAGAGGGTGCAAGAAAAAATAAAAGCGTATTCAGAGAGTGCATGAAACAATTAAAGCGTATTCAGAGGGTGCAAGAAAAAATAAAAGCGTATTCAGAGAGTGCATGAAACAATTAAAGCGTATTCAGAGGGTGCAAGAAAAAATAAAAGCGTATTCAGAGAGTGCATGAAACAATTAAAGCGTATTCAGAGGGTGCAAGAAAAAATAAAAGCGTATTCAGAGAGTGCATGAAACAATTAAAGCGTATTCAGAGGGTGCAAGAAAAAATAAAAGCGTATTCAGAGAGTGCATGAAACAATTAAAGCGTATTCAGAGGGTGCAAGAAAAAATAAAAGCGTATTCAGAGAGTGCATGAAACAATTAAAGCGTATTCAGAGGGTGCAAGAAAAAATAAAAGCGTATTCAGAGAGTGCATGAAACAATTAAAGCGTACTTGGAGAGTGCACAAAGTGAACATCAGCATTGACAGAGTCGCATACGGACCTCATTTAGAAAGATTTAGAAAGATTTACCACAAGTAATTTACAGCAGACACAGGTTTACAATCAAATGAGGAATGACGAAGAACTGGGATCAGGATATATACCACAAGTGGGCCCGAATAAGCTACAAGGCTTCTAAGGCAACCTATATAAAATAAAAAGTATTCAATTTACAGTACATCTTTGATTAATAACAAAAAAGCTTAAGGTTAAACTCAGGTACGTAATTTTCAAGAACTGAATGAGTTGGTTAAATTAAATATTAGGGTCAAAAAGTGGTATGAATTTAGCAATTTAAGTAAGAGACTACATAGATATACATATTTCAGTATAAATTCACATAGAGCGACGCCAGGGAAGAAAGAGTGTGCAATTCACGCCTTAAATTCACGCGTTCCAGAACGAGCTGCGCATGCGTGAATTGAATGGCTGCTCAGCAGACATAGGATGACATTCTGGATTAGTTTTTATCGAAGCAAATGAATCTATTGAATCATTACCTGATAAGTTGATGTGAAACACTAATTTTGCTTTCGCTCTAGCGAATGTTTCCCGAAGTCGAAGTGCAAAAAAGGAAGCATGATGCAATGAAGTCAGATGAAATCATGCATTTCATGAAGAAAAAATACGCCAGTTGACATGGCAGTGCGAATACTTTATCTAGCTAATTTTTAAATGACGATTTATGATTTGTTGCGGCGCGAAAATGATGGAAAGCCGCAGGAATTACAGCTTTGGAAGGATACATTTATACAGGGATTTTTTAAATAAAAGGTAACCGAACATACCATATATAATTTTACTTGCATGGCTAAAAGTTATCTTGAAGAGTGTCATTGTACCTGCCACGGTATCTAGGATACTATATTTTTGCAATTGGGCTGAATTGTATGCATGATATACGTATTCTAGATACAATCACACACTTCTAAATAAGTTTGATCGAAGCGACTACAACCAAACAGAATAAGTTCGATTGCCTTCCATGAAACACTCTGTAAATGACCGTGCTTGAGAGAAACTTCTCGATCCTTCGAGCAAGAGGTCAACCATACAGGAGCGCTCAATAAATTTTACCTTGAGACACCGAATATAAAAACTTTAGGGTGAGGTTGGTAACAAGAGGGTGGGTGAGCCAGAGACGGACCTCATCTCGGGTGATAATGAGCAAATGGGGTAGAATAATATCAGGATGGCCGGCCAAAGTTCAAGGGAATGTCTTCGAAGTTTTCTCAGCAAAAATATTATCGAGGTTATTGTTTTGCGCAGTGCTTTTTTGCTTCTCATTAGGCGGAAAGAAGAGCGGTTATAAATAAATGTTCCCATCCTGAGACCCTGCCTTAGGCATTCTGCAGTTCCTTCATTAGAATTTACGCGCCAATGTGGGCTGAATCAAATACAAGATGCAAAATTTAAAAGAAATCCATGGATTTCTTGATCGATTTACGTGCCAAATATACGAGAAATCGATAGAAGTACCTGGGTGTTCAAAATTAATGACAATTGTAATAGGTGCCAAGCGCAAAAGTTAGGCTAGCAATGATGAAAAAATAACAGTTTTTCAAAACTGTCTAGGTCTCTATCGGCATCGTTAGGTTAGGTTAGGACGTCCCCTTAGTGGGCAAAATAACAGAAGCAAATAAATACAATGATCTAAACATTAAAACGTCTGTTACTATCTATGCATCTATGTGTGTCACACCCTTCATCAATAATAAACAGATTGTTGCGGTATCTATGCTACAGCTTGATCACAAACCTCCACTCTTGAGAATTCTAACCGCAAATTATTCGCGGGTCCTGCCAGCTATAAGAATAAATTTACGAATTCCCATCATTTTTAACGGGTCTCGTCACTAATTATTATTAGTTAGTTAGTTAGTTTGAAGCTCCCTAGCCACACCAAAGATGATCTCAGAAGAGCGGAAAGAAAGGAATATTTTGTTTGAACTTTAGAAAACGGGGAATCTAGTCACAGGTGTGTTCCCACACACGATTCCCTTTGCGTCAGAACAGCGAGTTAAGAAAGAAGAGGTAAAAAATCTAGAATAATCAGCGAAGAAGGCATGAAAATGGAAAGCAACAAAGTAGGCGCGAAAAATAAAAGTCCCGAAGGCCTCGATAGCTGAGGTTACCTAACAGTACCGCCCTGGGGACTGCCTATGTCCCCCTGAGGAGAAACAATTATAAATACAATTATAAACTATGTCCCCAAAAGCTGCCCCCTGAAGAGAAACAATTATAAATAGGATCAGCAACGGAGAAACTGAATCCAAGTTCCCAGGCATGTGACTTCGAATATGAACAATCTGAACTATTGATATTTTTCGTAGGGCGTCCACAATTTCAAAGTTATTGTATTTGAAAAGATCATGGATGAAACTTTCTCATCGTTTCCTACCCCTCTCGATGCCTCCATACTTGCATTGAAGGTAATCTTCAAGATAAACAGAGCAGTAATTCTAGTTTGATCTGCAAGGGGCTAAGTGAATAAAATTACGCTTCAAAAATAAAAATAGCGTTGCGAATATGCTGCAGAATGTTGCGACTATGTTGCAGAATGTTGCGACTATGTTGCGGAGTGTTGCGACTATGTTGCGGAATGTTGCGACTATGTTGCAGAATGTTGCGACTATGTTGCGAAATGTTGACACTATGTTGCGGAATGTTACCACTATGTTGCGGAATGTTGCCACTTTGTTGCTGAATGTTGCCACTATGTTGCAACTATGTTGCGGAATGTTGCGACTATGTTGCGGAATGTTGCGACTACGTTGCGGAATGTCACGACTATGCTGCGGAATGTTGCGACTATGTTGCAGAATGATCTCATCTAGTTTTTTTAGATCAGTCCGTAAGTCTGTCGCTCGGCTGCGCTGGAATGAAGTCTTTTTCCCGACTGGCGGATGACATTTCACCCCCAATGTTGAGTAATGTTGAGTTCTCTATTAGGAATTCGCTCAGCTCACCGCCCCCCAATACCGAGTTTCCTTTGGTTTTATTTTTCGCGCCGGTTGTGTGTCGTAAGGAGAATCGGAGTTAGATAAAAAAGAAGAATTTTGGTTAAAGCGAACAATTTTCATTGAAGACGTTTCAGAATGAATGAAAAATTTCCGCTTTCGCTGTAGAATTGTGTACAGAAATGTTATGTGATCAAACCGTTTTGGAACATTGATACGACGTTGAGACGAGTACATATTTATAATTATTATGAAAATTTTAGAATTGCTTGTAGAGACATTTTGAATTGGGGTAATTCTCTCTCTACGTTTACTACATTGTGCGAAAAATATAAGAATTATATCAAGAGCAGATGACACAAATTTTTCAGGCTAGAGGAGAATTCAAATTGAATAACAATATTTGAAAAATTTATCCTCATCCAAAATTACAAAATGAGTGAAATCAAAGATTTTCTGCATAAGAAAATTCTACTCTTTGTCATATGAAACGGCACATGTTCAAAAGCGAATAAAAACAGAGAAGTCTCCGATTTTAAAATCTAATCTCCCAGAAAATAGCCCTGATTGGAATTTCCCCGGGTCATTAACGATCGATTTGGTAGGGTTCATTCGTGATCAAATCTTTTTTCCCAGTTGACGGGTGTTTGGAAGTCCCTCCCAGTGATCGTGATGTGCCCTCAAATATTCAGTCGTTGTTAGAATGGCTCAGTGTTCGTATTCTTAAGTGCACTTACACGCTTAACACTTTGACTGCGATTCTCCATACAGGAAAATTTTCAGGGCGACAAATGCCTCCGTTGTGACTGTAAAAATGAACTTTGCTTACAGAAAATTGTTTTTCCTTCTTTATTATCTTTCTAATCCACAGTAGCCTATTCAAGTTATGAACACGAATTTCACGAAAAATTTAAAATTTATATTCATGTATGTTAGTGCTTTGGCTACGTTAAGTTAGATGATCGGGTGTACCATATATGACCCACTTCGAAGGCAAAATGTTAAATCCAGTCTTGTTCCCTCTTACAGATCTCGGGGAAACAACCATAATTTTTAGGCACCCTTACTCAAAAGCTGCTAATGTCGTAACAAGACGTGGAACAAAATTTACCATTGGGACTTAGAAGATGTATCGCAGCGACTTATTTTTCCAGTGCACGAGAACAGCGAGAATTTGCCCAAGAGCGAAGTCTTTCCGAGCACATGCTCGACACGTTCAACACCTAAATCTCTCCATGATGTACGCCTGCCCCAAGAAGAGGCACAGGCTGGTCTCCCAAGCAACGTAACCGATCCCAACAGAAACGGAGCGTGATGCCCTGCACCTTGGAATTGGATCGCCTTTGGACAGCAGTGGCCTCGTACACCAGGGGGCGACCGCCCGGGCTGAGAGCTCGAACATGAACAAGGTTCTGTGACTCACGGGATCGTAATGGGACAACTCCACAACAGCCTCTACAAAGTGCCCCTACCGAACTCTTTTAAAACGGAGGTTTCGCTCGGAAGATGATTTGAAAGTGGGGGATAATTCTATACTAACGCCGCACTTTTAGTTACGTTAAATAGACGCCTTGAGTTAGACTGTGGGTTGAAATGATTGCTATAAATGGATTGCATAAAAATGTTATTATTTCATTGGATTGCCCGACAAAAGGACTAGAAAATTTTGAGTGATCCAAGGAGCATTTAAAAACCTGCTCGGATATCGCATCATCGCGTTCAGGAAAGTCACAGCTTAATTGTTATTCTAATTAACGATCACCAGAAAAAGAGTTTGGGCAGAGAAGTGCGTATATTTAGGTCACTATCTTACAAGCTCAAGTACTCTCGATTACGTCTTTCCATGAAAAATGTAAATTCCTTTTAAAAGGTAAATTTCACTCGATTCAATTATGATAAGGCCTAAGTCTTCTCATGCACTGAAGCGTACGTAAATGTTGCCTTCATGTTCAGAGTGCGGCAGGTATTTGAAAACATTCAAGTGACCCAGTATTCCATGCGTCATCGTAACATCTCTTCCTGTCCAGGCCACAACCTGTACTAAATAATAGACATGGAGCCCATTCTCCTCGAGTCACCCTATACACCCGTGAGCTGACGTGAGCAATCTCCTATTCAAAGACTCAATAGAATCTCACCTAGAAATTTCGGTTCCGCTCACTAGATGTGCAGAAGAAGGATTTACGAACTAATACAACGTTCATTTGATCATTCATATCACGATGAATTCTCAGGAGGTATAGGATTGGGAATAGGGTTAGGTTAGTTAAGCTTGTCTACTCCATGCTATGGGGATAAGCGACACCAGGGAAGCACTGTTAGGTTAACTCGGCTGAAAATAGGCTTTCGAGACTTGTTCTTAATGCCCTCTGCACTTCTTTCAATTTTTATGCCTTCTTTGCTATCTCTTCTTTGTCATTTCTTCCTCTTCCTTCTTAGCTTGATGTTTGTATGCGTAGGGAATCCCGGTGTGAGAACACACCTCTGCATAGTTTTCACTTATTTAGCTGTCCATTCTGAAGTGCCCTTCTTCTCTTGGCTCTTTTGGAACACATTTCATGTGGGTAGGGAGCTTTAAACTACCTATTAACAATAACAATAGCAATAATAATAATGGAAATAATAATAATAATAATAGTAATGATGAGGATGCTAGAACCGTCTTGAACAGAAAAGATACAGCGTTAGTTAGAATTATTGGAGTGAAACTATTGTAAACACTTATATTCAAATTAATGTAACAGCATGTTGAATGCATGACTTCAAATCGTGAAATAAGACAGTAGTGCATACATGAGATTTCAGAATTTAGATTGCTATGAAACACAGAGGACTTCTCTATGCAAAAATTCACTAAGCTCTAGCTACAACTACAAGTTCACTCAGTGAGGTGTCAAGAGGATGTTGAATAAAATTTTCACCCCAGTAAAGTAAAGCAGTCGCCCTCCCCCCCCCATTCCCCCGTTGAGCGCTAAATCGATTCCAGCGAACAACTGCTCTACGGTTGTCCGACGCCTGAAGTGCTAGATCAAATTTACCTATCAACCGCTCTATAGGCATCCACCCTATACTATAAGGTGTTGGACTAGTTCCAGTAAACAACCGCTCTACAGTCTTCCCCAGCATAAAGTGATGTGAAGCAGAGCAAGCATCAAATAGCACGAAAAATATTTATTTCACAAGAAGCAAATAGAGCGTGTCATGGGAAGGAAAAAAGGTACAGAAGCTGTTGGCTCTGACTGATCTTGCGCTTCTTGCTGCGGACAACTGTAAATCCTAATTTACAAAATAATAAAAAATTAAACCGTAGAAAATTTTATTTACCTTGACAACAACATTTGTATGGATTGTCGAAAGCTTGGCCATAATAAAAAATTAAAATCAGAAAGATGTCTCTCAATGAACTGCTAAGCGAGAAACCCTGTGCGTCCCCTACTTCAATAATTAAGAAAATAATAAATTCTACGAGAATTGCCGCTCGTAGAAGAAGACGACGGTAATCGACACACTATTTTTGACATGTTTCTGATTTATTTTTCAATTCATAGCGAAGTAGTGGGCAATGGTTACGTATAGAGCACAATAGCGCTCGCCAAAGTAATAATACCTTGCATTTTAGAGGCCGCTAATGAGCGGGTAATGAGGAGCCGATAAAATGGGCCATAGAGACAAAAGAATGCGCTTTTGTCGTCGTTCATTGAAGGGCAAGCAGCCATTGGCGCGCCAAAAACGGTGCATCGCCAAACTCTGCTGACGCTAATTTTTGAGCTGCGGAGGTTATTCAAACTGACAAATCGGGGAGCCAAATTTCACAGGGATGCCGAATAAAATATTGTCGCACGTATCTAGAATACAGGTTCTGATGTTGACTTCAAAAGATGAGTTTGTGTCAAAACGCAGCGCTGAATTCGGTTTGAATCGAAATTTGGCAAGGAACAGTTTTGGATGCAGCCCCGGCAGTGGAGCTAATTTCATCAGATGTGCTTAACCCGATTTTAGGGGAAAGGTTTTATAATTTTCTGAGAGCACTCTGGGCAAAAACTTGTAATTTAATACACTCGAGAGAAGAAAACTGTCGTGCAGTTGATGAAAAGCTGACGACGGATAAATGGTTACTGATAGAGTTATTGGCGTAGTTAACTTGCTATGAGCAGTCACTGATAGAAAAAATATACATGTATATGATGATGATGGAACAATTGGCGTTCGCAATGAACGAAAATCATAGCGTATTTCTTTAAAGTTTACAGGCTTCTGATGTTAGAAAGCTTTTTCATCTTTATTTTTCTTGAAAATCAGAATTGCATATTCTAAATTCCACTGAAGTAAAATAAAATCCATGAGTGTGATTGAGTGTGAGTACTCACTAAGCAAGCGTGCGTGTACGGATGACTGACGGACTCAGTCATGCACCATCAATATAGAAGAAAATAAAAGGAAACTGAAAAAAACTCGGAGGAGAAAATTTCGGGGTTATAAAAACCTGAAAAAATTTCTGATTTTTTTTCGAACTTGGAATTCAGAATTATGAAGCCTACCAATTGTTACTTATAAGACCAAGGGGTCAATTTTCCGAAGTAAATCTCACAAAATGAATGCTGCGCCAAATGAATTCAAGGATTAAAACCTCCCACTACAAAAATGATTAGGAAATATCATTCAACAAATTCCTCTAGGGAATATGAGAACAGTGAAAATGCACAAGGGAACACACCCTAAGGGTAAATATACAAGATCCAAGGAATTCTTGCTTAAAAAAACAGTTCTAAGAAGTTTTACGCAGAAGAAAAAACAACGGAATTTTTCCGATAGTTTCCATCCTGGTTATCAGCAGTTAGTCAACGCATGAGGGACACAAAACATGGCAATTTCACCCCAAGACCAGTCGCCGGAAAAACGACAATATAATCGAGAGCGTCCAAAATATTTCAAGAATGTTGATGCTCACGTCATTGAGAACCGAGTAAGTCTATGCTAATTAGGACTTTTAGGAGGCACCTTTGAATCTCTTTGGATTCCTAGGAAGAAATTTGGGCTCTCTGGCCAGGATCACACTGGTGTGTCGCTTTTTTGGGAGGGACGGCTCCAATCTCACTTTCGTAAGGAAAGCACTTTGCCTGAAGAATCGAACCCGGAATTTCCTGACTAGGAGACTAGCACGCTACCGTTTGGGAGGCGAAAACCCTGTCGTTAGAAGGAGACAAGTCTTCAGTAACAGAACGCAGACGGGCGATAAATAGCTTTTATCTGCTTGGTAGTTCAGGCTCTGACAGCCCTAAAACAGGAATAGGACTCGATAAATTTTTCCTGATGTTACACGATTACCGATGAATTTAAAATTAACCTATTAGCAGCCCAGAATACAACACAAAGTAGACGGAGTCAACCTTACATAAAATGTACTAAAACACTATAAGAAGTAGGATTAAGAGACAAGCGTAAATAAGATTAAACCATTATCGTAAACGAAATTAAAATGCTATTACACGTAGGATTGAAACACTAGCGAAAGAAGAATTAAAACGCTGGCGTAAGTAGGGTAACTACGATTAAAATACAAGCGTAAATAGGATTACAACCCTAACCAAGATTAAAGACCAAGGTAGGATGGATTAAAATAGTAGCGGAAGTAGGATTAAGTTACTAGGGTAATGAAGATTTCATGGTTTTGAATTTACTTTTGTTTGAGACGACTTAGAGGGAAAGAGGTAACAGCATTGACCAATTTTTAGATCGTCTTAAAGACGGCAAACAGTATCTCACAGTGGAAAAAAAACTAGATATATTACAAAAGGTTGAGGTCGATGTGGGTTCTAGAAGCATAAATGTCATTCATGCTTTAGATGTTGTTTTAGAAACGTAACCCATCTCAATTGCCAAAATTTTAATTCAAGAGTACCCAAAATTATACAGCCACAGAGGTTAAATAACACAACAGACCTAAATACTTCCACTTGCAAACTTGAGGTCTTTTCCTTTTATTGCTCACGAAATATGTTCTTATAATTAAAAAAAAAAGAAGTAGAAAATTATTCCCTTTTGGGTAAGCGCTTCACTACTCTTAATTACGAGTCACACATTTCTTCATATTAAGGGGAATATTATTCCATAACTTCGCGTCCTTTCATTCCAATTTGAGTCGTCCAACACCAATTTCCTTTCATTCCAATTTGAGTCGTCCAACACAAATTTCCTTTCATTCTAATTTGAGTCGTCCAACACAAATTTCCTTTCATTCCAATTTGAGTCGTCCAACACAAATT
This sequence comes from Orchestia grillus, assembly GCA_014899125.1. NCBI lineage: Eukaryota > Metazoa > Arthropoda > Malacostraca > Amphipoda > Talitridae > Orchestia > Orchestia grillus. Next base: position 12,688 of record VOMN01079599.1, read on the forward strand.
TCCTTTCATTCCAATTTGAGTCGCTCAACACAAATTTCCTTTCATTCCAATTCGAGTCGTCCAACACAAATTTCCTTTCATTCCAATTCGAGTCGTCCAACACAAATTTTTACTGCCAGTTCTAATAATAGTACAAGTCCGTGAGACGTATTTTACCGATAAAATTCGAGAATTTTGATCTCTGAACACCACGTCACTAATACTCATATTTGCTTTGGAAGGTCACAGACAAAGAACATATAGAATGATGAAATAATTGATCTACGTATTGAATGATAATCACAGCTCATGCGTTACAAAGTTCAGCGAGATTTTGGTAAGTGTGTGAGCTAAAATTTATTGAATATGTCTTCTTCTGCTATTCCTAGCGATATTTAGTCTTGGTCGATATTTCCAATTCGTCAACATCATCCCTTCATTTTTTTTTAAAGCTTCAATTACGTTATATTTACAAGAAGCTCGAACCATATCTGTAGATTTTTTATTCATACGAATAATAATTTCACTCGAACTGAATCATGGATTACAGTTCAAACCTTAATCCCTTCGCCCACATCTCTCTAGCGATTGGTTGTTCGTTCGCTCGAGGCTGGATTGGTTGTTCGTTCGACCGAAGCTGGATTTATCCATCACTAGGGATTTTATTGAAAGTAACATCGGACACCGCGCTTCGAGGTTCCCCCATTTTTTGGCCGATGCCCAGTCTTTTTCTGGAATTTTTTGGGCACTTTAACTAGCACTCCAAAGTTCACACGTCTTTCGAAGTTGCCAAGTTGGCTCTTCTAAGTCTCCGCTAACAAAGGAACGCAAACTTCTTGCCAAGTTACCATCTGGAAAAACTGCGTGGTTTCTCCCCAACTTTGGAGTCAAATTAGATCAGTTTGGATTCCAGCTACAAAGTGCCCTGCTGACACGCCGGCAACGACAGAGAAATGTGCTCGATTTTCGATTCGATTTCAGACTTACACGGACTGTCGATCGGAAAGCACATTCGAATATAGTGTAACACATGGCGCATTACACGGCGCATAACATAACACATGGCGCATAACATAACACACGGCGCATAAAAGCACATTCGAATATAGTGTAACACATGGCGCATAACAAGGTATGCCAGTTAGGCAGTTAGCATGTCTTCAAATTGAATTTTGTGGCCCAATACGCTCTCTGAGTACACATATATCAAGGTACATAACGCATGATAATTAATGAGAATGTTCAGCCCACAGTGCGCAATTTTTGTGAAACAGTATTGCTCACCCGAAAGTGACGTTAATGGCAGTTTTCAAGTAGACATTTCACGTTACGGCGTTCAGTGCTGCTGCATATCGTCAAAAAATCATTTAGCTTCGAATTTTGATTTCAATTTGCCCTGAAAATTTACTCCCACTCTCTCACTGGATATAATTTATTTAATTGTTTTGCTATTCCATAAAGGCCTTCATTTTCACCGGTTATTGTCTGAGCTTACCGGTTAAAAAAAAATCCAATATGTTGGATGACATTTTCCATTTGACTAAACACCAATTTCCATTGTTATTTGACAAGGCTCTTTAGTATGACGTTTTTACACCACTACTAATGGGTGAGTCTATAAAATAATCGACACAAATAGGCCTGCAGAGAAAATCATATGTACATAACTGTACATTGATGCTTCGGTGGAAAATTTAAACTGGGCCATAAAACTTAATTGGAAAATATAGTTCTTTAAATGTACAAGTTTATAATATTTTCGAATTCGTGTGAAAATTTCTACTGAAGCAAGATTCAAACCAGTTTTGTCAAACAATTGTACAATTCCTTTGCTACAACTTAGGTTCACTTAAAATTACAAATACAAATTACTTACGACTGTTTCAATTAATATTTTCAATCATAGATACTTCTGAGGCAATGTAAGTTCTGTGACATGTAAGACATGCAAGTTCTGTGACACGTAAGACGCAAGTTCTGTGACATGTAAGACGCAAGTTCTGTGACATGTAAGACATGTAAGTTCCATAACATGGTTACTTGAAACCCAGCGCGGCTCAGCTCCTCTACAGAGCGTCGGTCAAATTGTTTTACGCAGTGCCTGCCTGCTGTGGAAGATGTTGGTGCTAAATTAAATCACTGCATTATAAGGCACCTGAATGAATTGCTACTGAATAGTTTCTCTATTTCTTTTTTTACCGATTAAAATTAAGATGCAGTCAAGAGAGCATGCGAATAAATACAATGTTCGCCGCTATCGCTAAATAAAAGTGCAAGGAAACAGCAATTGTCATTTGATGCACTAACACTTTTTATTTGAAGATGTACATACTTCTACAAAACTTTGAGTTAAATTACTCAAATTTCTTCCTTCAAATTTAAATGTTGGCATTTCTATTGAGTAACAGCTCTTTACTTCTCCACAAAAAAGCTTTCACTTCAACTTCAAAATTCGGACATCTGCTCATAATTTTCGACGTACAATGAAATTCCATGCAGTGTTCTCTTCGAAGTCCAGTGATCACGTTACTGTCACTTGATTTTCAGGTGGGATTCATCATCGAAGACTTCAATGTGCAGGAGCATAATGAGTAGCGTGATACGTATCTGGAATTAATTAAAATTCTCTTATAATGTTTCTCTTTGATTTTCTTAATCACAGGTTTGAAAAGTAGGGCGCCGCCCAAGACGAACGCGAATTTGTTGTACAGCGAATCCGAAAAAAAAATTATCGAACGGATCATCAGCTTGCGAAGTTTTCTAAAATAACGCCGTTATTGTCAATAGCTTTAGCTTTATACCTTTTCCTTATTTTGTTTTGAGAGTCCAAGTACCTTCATCCTTCATGAAGGTATATTTTCCTCATTATCGTAAATTCTTAAGAAAATGTTCCCAAAAAAGCAGGCAATCGAAATGAACGAAAATACTCCGTACAAATTAGAAAATAAAAATTGTTGGCCTAATAACACAAAGGGAATCAAAAACAAACAAAAGTTCCTAAGGGAGCAGTATTGTTTGGTGTGCAATACTGTAACTGCAGTGTTTTTATGCAGCTCAGTGCTGTGCAAACACTACACTGCCCAGCGCACAAGCGCGTTATTGAAACTGCAAACATTGAACTCACGAACTCCAACAAAAACACTCCATCTTGAACACAAGAGAACGACAAATTCAGTTGATAGATAAGCAGACGCTCTCTTTCGAGCAAACAACAACACTACACAAGCCTTTGCCCGGCGTCTCCCAAGGTGAGATGAAAGTGAATCACCAAGTTTCTATGGGAATTATTTCCAGCGTAAATATACTTGAGGAAGCCGCCGCTGGCCTGCGCTCGTAAGATGATAGTCGCGAAAACTTTTACGAGACAAACAAAGCGCGACAGGTCGACGGCTGAGGCACAACTCGATACTCGCACAAAACTGCGACCAGCGGCTGAATTTTGCCTCTGCAACTGTCTTCTCCTTGACGTCAATGAGCGGATTTTGGTCGGTCAACTTCACTGAGAATGAAAAGGATTGGGAAAAGAATGGTCTTGAAACGATCTATTGCCGCTATGCAGCAGAATAGGGGCCCCAGCTTCATTATAGAGACAGAGTGCATGTATTCCAGTATATACGTTTATGTAGAGACATAGAGTGCATGTATTCCAGTATATACGTATATGTACGTACACTTGGCATCTACACGGATCGAAGTCAAGATGCTTTATAGTATGAAAATCAGCTATTTCACTGCACACTCATTTCAGGGAGACTAATAATTTGGCAAGACGTTTGAGTTACGTTATGCATGGAAGTGTTAGACGCACTCGCTGAAGTTAAGGTTAAAAGTTTGTAACGGGTAAACCAAATCTCAGGCTTATACACGTAGTCACCGGTACCAATCTTAATTTCAAGGGCAACACTAAGAAAATAATTTGTACAAAATAAAACAAGAACTCGCTCATTACTGCAGATCTTGTGAAAGTGAAATTCGAGAAACAGTTTGAATAATGATTGCATGTGATCGATGTGAAACATTCCATGTGGACGTCTAAGATAGAACCATGAGCACAAAGAAAAAGGACTATAATTTCGAGATACTCCTTCATTTTCACTCCTCATATAGTCGAAGAGAACCTCTCTTTGAATTGCTCTGTTCAATCGCATTTCGTAGACAGGTCCTCAGTACACTCCTCAGTAGGAATAAGAAGTCAACGCCTTACTGAGCCATTTTCTTGCAGCCCCATGGCCTCACGATTCTGGAATCTACATCTTACGCACATCCATCAGGAATACTTCTAGAATCTTACGCATCCATCGGGAATCCTTCTAGAATCTCAGGCATCTACCGAGAATACTTCTAGAATCTTAGGCATCTACCGAGAATATGCTTAGAATCTTGGGCATCTACCGAGAATACGCTTAGAATCTTAGGCATCCCGCGACAGTACTTCTAGAAACATAGGCATCCCTTGAGATTCTGTCTAGAATCCTATCACCCATCAGGAATATTCCTCAAATCTTAGGCATCTATTGACTTCTAGAATCTTACTCATCCAGCGAGAAGGTTGTCTACACTTAATTATACATTGAAAGATAATCTCCATAAGTGGACATGGGATGCTTTAACATAAGGGAAGCGTAGTGTAGGTGATGTTTTGCTAAGACATTCAGCACTTTTCACACTGCAGTCTAGCTTTCTCAGCAAACTATTAATAATGCAGAACTGAAGAAGTTCCTGTAACACAGATAACCAATGAGTTATGAAAAGCTCAAGCCACGAACGTTCCGTTCTAGAAAATTTTCTCCCCTCATTTTATTAATTTCTTGAAAACCGTAACGGTCACCACGTTAGGGTTACGTCACCCGCGATATAGTTCTATAGTTCCGTATAGAACTATAGAACTTTAACATAACCGTAGCTCGTGTTAGAATATGCGAGCTCATCGGTCATGCATGCAGCTACGGGTTGGAAAACACAACCGTGATGTACATTTTCCTCATCTGATGCTCCTAAGAAATGGAGACAACTTCCTCGCCAAGTTCCACTCTCAGAGGCCGCACAGCACTGGGACGCCGCACCTCAGGCCGTCGTAAAGAAAACGGCTGGGACACGCCCAAAGAAAACGGCTCAGTAGATTGGGTCTCTTTATTCTGATACGCAGCGCTGGAGCTTGAAATAAATTTACAGGCTCACATTTTATTACCCTCGGAATAATAAACAAAGAGATTCTGTACGATAAATTTTATTCTTAATGCGGCTGAGGTTTGCTTGAATGTAAATTCAGACAGACCGAAGAACGTCATTGAGCGTTTTATGATTTTTTCTGTGATTTCATAAAACTGCACCAAATCAGGGCAAGTTTTGCTGGAGAGAAGAAAGCACTTTTATTTTGTTAACAAGATTCTATCTAACAGTTCATTTTAGTAAAAGTCAGTTAACATTGAGATCTAGAACAGTGCAATTCAAACGTTGAAACTTAATTACCGTACAAATGAAATACACCAAGTGTCAAATTTCAGCCGCAGGGATACATTCGAGCGCGTCAACCGGGAAACAACCGTTCTGAGACATAAATTAACGGATACGACAAACTGAAATGAATGTAAACTTACTGAATGCGATACAAAAAAAAACTCAGATAAAACATAAACGTTTTCATCGCTACGAACGCCAATTTAACGTACTATATATATAGTACGTTAAATTGGCGTAATATATATATATATATATATATATATATTCCTGTTTTTGTTCGTTTTTTGCGCCTAATGAATCATTAATGAACCTTGAAGACAAAATAAGTACAAAACGAAAATGTTAGTCAGCGAGTAACTAATTTGTGCAATAAAGGGTTAATGCGTCACCATTAAAATATATTTCAAAATCCACCTTCATATGAAGGCTAGTAGTTTTTTGTAAAAGTTAAGCGGTGCTTCTTTGCGCGTACACACGAAGCAACTGCCAGGCTTCGTCAGAGAGCTGCAGAGACGCAGCCAAGTCACGGAAATAATTCGGCAGTTGTTGAGCTCATTGGGACGCACCTCGACCGTCCTTCTGGCAGCCTCGGGACGCGCGGGCCCGACGCTGGCGGGTGGTGCCGTGTTGCTTTGTTTAGACGTCGCGCCGCCTGACGCTTTGTTGAACTTTGCAGCTGTACAACTCTGGTGCTCAACTCTGGGCTGCTCTGCTCTGAGTTGTTGCTCCGCCGTGCAGCCGATCCGGACCTCGCTGTAGCTGCTGATACTTTGTGCTGCAAATGCTTTGTAGCTCTAGAAACTGCACTGCTTCTCCTCTGTGCAGTGTTGTAACTGCACTGCTTCTCCGCTGGTCAGTGTTGTAACTGTAGTGCTCCTCTGCTGGGCAGTGTTGTAACTGTAGTGCTTCTCCGCTGGTCAGTGTTGTAACTGCACTGCTTCTCCGCTGGTAAAGTTTTGAAATAAAGTTTTGATAAAGTTTTAAAAACAGTTTTCAGCGTCTTTTCCCTG
>VOMN01079600.1:0-27505 GCA_014899125.1 Orchestia grillus
ACCCTCAAGTGTCCTTCCCACACCCTCAAGTGTCCTTCCCACACCCTCACGTGTCCTTCCCACACCCTCACGTGTCCTTCCCATACCCTCAAGTGTTCTTCCCACACCCTCAAGTGTCCTTCCCACACCCTCAAGTGTCCTTCCCGCACCCTGACGTGTCCCTCTCTCACCCTCACGTGTCCCTCTCTCACCCTCACGTGTCCCTCTCTCACCCTGACGTGTCCCTTTCTCACCCTGACGTGGTCGCGCCGTCTGAGCATCTCTCGAGACCGCTCCTCTTTGCCTCTCAGCAGGGATACAAGGTTCTCCTGGCTCTGGAGGAACAACTCTCTGCTAGCGCGCCATCTTCGCAGATTTTCGGCGTTTTCTGCTTCTCTTTTCTTGGTAATCTCGGAGCGGTACATCGCCCACCGCTCTGCAGACCTCTGCTCAACAATTGCAGATCCAGAAACTGATTCTGTAATTCAAATTGAGAAGGAAGCACCAAATGGTACCAAAATAATGAATGGCTGTGAGAACAAGTGGTTGTGAGAACACGTTTGGAAATTTACTTTCAATCTTTCGTTTTGTTTTCAGTTTTTATGACATACATCCCTCACCTCAGCAAACGGTGAGTGAAGGTATTTATTCGACAAACAAATTTTATTGAAAATAACATGAGAAGAAAGAAAAGCTCGTATACATTTGGTATTAGGGGCAAGGAGTGCGAAATATAGGCACAGTTACATTCATATTAGACTGTAAGATGGTTAGTGAGTTTAACGCTTCCTTATCCACGCGAAATGTGACCTAAAGAGACAGAGAGAGAGGATCATTTAGTGTAGATTTGAGAAAACGAGGATTCTATGCCCAGTAGTGTTTCCGCACCGTGTATCCTGCGCATAGAAACAGCAAGTTAAGATAGAAGGGGAATAAAAAATGAAGAATAATTAGTGAAGAATGTGTGAAATGGAAAGAAACAGAGTGAACAAGAAATTCAGAAGACTTAAAGGCCTACTTAGAGCTGAAGTAACCTAACCCTGAGCTTACATGCAGTTACAATGAAACCAGTAGGTGCTAAATTAAGTTACAGCTGAATTCAGTTGTGGCTAAAGCCGGTGACAGTCAAATTCAGCTTCACCCACATACATTTACGGCTAAATCCCCTTGACGCCGAAATTAATTACAATTAAATCATTTTATCTGCACATGAAATAGGATTTGATGATAGATGACATGCGGCTTGTGGGCTCAAGTGCACAGAATGTTGAATACCAAAATAACGAAAACTCATCCTGAATGCAATTTTTCTGTGATCATAATTTCAAATATACCATGTCAATGATAATTTGAGAATAACACAATAGTTATTCGAACAAGGTTTATACTATTGTATAATTCTGTTAATAATTATTCAACATAAAAACGTGAAACTGCAAAAGTAAGTTAAATATTCGTTGTATTTTCCGTAGACTTTATGCAGTTTTAGCACAAGATTTTAGATATACTTCTTTCCCCTTTCAAGGTCTTTCCATATTCTAGGTAGTCTCACCATTCTTTCTTCTTCCTTTTCCCTTCTCCACTCTTCCTGCAGCACATCTGCTCTGTGCTGCAGTAACTGACGCTTCTGCAGCTTCAGAATGAGCAGCTGCAGGATGCGTCGGTCATGCATAGACAGCGAGCTCCTGTCTATGCACATTCTGCACAGCAAGCCAGCCGTTATGACAGTTCACAATTTTCAATGACTAAAATATTTTCGCACATGTACTTTTTCGTCTAAAATACACCCAGTAGATCAAGCTGTCGAGCTTGGATGGATAATCTCATGTGATTTAATTTTATAACCAGTCAGATTCAGATACTTTTCCCAAATTATAGCTATCTATTCATTTATACTTGCATCTTTTCTCGTAGAATTTCACATTACAAAGGGATTCTGGAGCACTGTGAAAACATGGAACATAAGTCGTACGTTCAATTCTTATTTTTCAGTTTCTAGCAAAACTTACGTTCGCTAACATTGAGCTACTAAGCTATTTCCAAAAGTCGAAAACTATTGATTGCGCAATGCACGGAAGTCAATATTGCAAGTTGAGGGATGCAAATACTTCCAAACGTATGTGAAGAAGTACTTCACATTTCTTATTTGGGCAAAATCAAATTGATCAATTTTAAATTTCTACAAACTTTCCCCTCTTGAAAAATATCGCGAGACTAAATATTTTCACGAAAATAAACATTACCATTGTTACAGACTTTTTTTTTTAGATGAAAATCGGTAATTTGACGATCATATTAACTGATCACAGCTCCTCGCTGAGTGAGGATCCTCTTGGATTCTAAGAAGGCTTAAGACCCCAGCTACCTTCTTTGTTTGGAGATCGTTGACTTGACATTACCAATTGCTGATGGCCCTGTGTAAGTGAGGACCGTCTAGGAAGCTAAGGAGTTTCCTGTGATCATCTCAAGCCCGGGCTCCCTCTCACCTGCTCAAGAGGTTATCCAGTGCGCTGGTGTCCTCTGCAGAGAGGCTGCTCAGGGAGCGCGTGAAGCCAAGCAGCGACGACGGAGTGTCACTGCGCAGCGATAAAAGAGCCATCCCTGTTTCTGTGAGCCTGCTGTCACTGTGCCAATTGTTACTCTCGGACAGGTGCTTGCTCCCTCGAAAACGATGGCTTCCTGTAGTACTTACAGATCCTCCGCTCTTCGGTCTTTTTAATTCTGTTTTATCCACGAGGTACACTGGTTTTCTGCTCAATTCTTCATCTGATTTACTTCCACGGTCTTCGTACAATATTACCTGAGGTTTGAAAGAGGTGCGCTTTGCATCTTTCGTTCCAGAAGTTGGTCGATTTTTAAAATTCAATTTTGAATCCTTCAGTATTTTTTTATGGACGTTTGGAGTGCTCTTTGATAGACCCGCGGTGCTTTTTCCAGGTTGCGGTGCGTACGGAGATAGAAGTAGTGACAAATCAAAGGTGCAGCTTGGAGATTGTATCCTGTGAAACCCAATGATGTCAGAGTTGTGCAAGATCAATGGCTGCGACGAGACCGCTTAGCGAGATATGTTATGAATAATTTCCCTCAGGTACAATCGTAGTGAATTTCATGCACAGTTATATCAATTTGTGTTCAAGAAATCATATCTTGCGGAAATGGTACTGACAAATTTACACGGTCACTGAAGGAACTTTGTTTCAACATGACAGCTGTCGGGCACAAAAAAAGGGGGAAAAACGAGTTTAGTAACAAAAATTACGAGAATTTCCGACTAAAAACTATGCTTGAAAATTATAATCGGCTGCTACCTTTCCTGTACAAAAAATCTTAAAAACATAAGAAGAATATTCCATGCGAGGGAGTGACGCAGCATGGGAGCTTAGGATGTTTGTACAAGGTTGTATTTTAAAATTTGAATGTTATGAATAAGGAATTAGTGTTCAGATACGAATGAGATTCATTGAGAATAGCAAGATATTAAGTTTCCGGCTGCAAGTAGTTAATTATTTGATTCAAAATTGTTACACTGCTATCGCCATCACAAATGACATATGTACATAGAATGTGAGTCAATCTCGTACATATATTCTTCAACAATAATTACATAAGTTCCATAGTGTCTTCATGATTAGCAGACGTTACGCTGATCGTGTCAAGCACGCTTGAGATTTAAACTTTTCTCAGCTAACTTTATGATTCTACAGCTAAGTTTTCAGTTTCACGATTTAGCACATTTCAATGAAAGTGATAATTTCCAGAAACGCTACGTAAAACAAAATTTTCAACAGTGCATAGACTGTAAAATAATTAAATTAAACCGTCATGAAAGAAAGAAAAAAACAGAACGGATATCTAACTTATTTTGCCTTATTGAACTAGCTTAGAAACTGACTTGTTGAGAACCTCTTGCCATGTTAGGAATGCTTTCCTGTGTCAAATTTGCCAGACGTACGAAATCTTTACAGACGAGCGAGACATGCCTACCCCGTAATAGAGGCTGTTTCTCTATACCTGACAACATGCCTCATAGCAAAGCCTAGCTATCTATACACAGCACACCTCATAGCAAAGGCTGACTATCAACACACAACCAGCCCCGTAGCAGAGGCTGACTCTCTGCACATAACACACCCCATAGCAGAGGCTGACTATCAACACACAACACACCCCATAGCAGAGGCCGGCCTGTTGTAGGCATGTCTGTAGCGCCTGATGGGGGCAGACTTGCGGCCGCTCCCAGCAGACCCCGGCAGACTGGAGCACAGGGACGACAGAGAGGACGCGCCGCTCAACAGGGAGCCCCGGCCCCTGCCTCCACTCCCCTCCAGCGGCTGGCTGTACGGAGACTCCACGCCTGCTTAATGGTACATAAGAATTCTGAACGTGGTCTCAAATACATTAAGAATTTCCCTTCATTTGGTTGAATAAGCATTGTTGTTTTCCGTAGTAAGACGTTAAGAAAGGCAGTTTTCGAAATAAATTTCTTGACTTGATAAGCAGCACGTGTGATATTTTGGTTGAGTTTGAGGTCTTTCCTGAATATGAGAAAAATATTGTTTCATCTTTTTACATCATTGAGCGGTTGCCTTCCATCTGATTTGAAGCAGCACAGATCATGATGTTTTCATACCCGAGAGTGCTTGAAACCAACAACGACAGCAAAAAACGGTCATTACTGACTGCGCTCTTTATACATTTTACTTCACTTAAACAACGCGCATCAAATCAAAAATCTTTTGTCTCTCAAAACCTTTTATTTATGACGGTGCCCAGTGAATACACACGCTGTGGACAGGCTACAAAGACAAAGCATATTGATTTAACCACTTCCTATCCATCGTTCAATAAACATTCTTTGTTATAAATCAATCGAGCTCTCAGGGATAGGTCAGGTATACTCAGTCCTCCAGATGACGTGGTGGCGCAGCCTGGAATTCTAACCTAGTCTGTTGAGGCTCTGCGACGATGAATATTTTTTTATTTTCGAGCCAGGACCTCGTCTTCTCCGAGGTTTCCTGCCTCGAGAAGCGTTCCTCGGACCCTGGCGGCGTCTGGCCGTGGCGGTGTGCGGAGGATTTATTTGGCCGCCGTGCTTGTTTCTGAGGCGACCTTCGGCGGCGCAGTCCTGCTGTGAAGAGGAGGCCGAGAAGGAAGAAGTTTGCTCCTCGTCGGTCCAGCAGCTGTGTCCCGCGGTGGGAATTGTGAGTAAATTAAACACGGTTCAATTCATTTCTATTTTAGAAACCGAAAATTCAACGGTGCGCATCGTAAGGATCTAAGCAAACTTCAGGCTACAACATCTTAGAAATTGAAAGAAATGTTTTTCCACTTCAAATTTGTTGAATTATAACTTGAAGTGAAAGACGTCTAAATTTCCTAGTAACTTCACGTTGAGAAAGATATTGAATATATCTTTGAAGTAGAGGAATTAGCTTCATTTTTTACTTTCTTTTTCAAAAGGTGTCATTAGTTTCATAAAAAAAAATAAAATATATTTTAACGCGTCGTGAATAATTAGAAATTTCAAGACTTACGCGTTAGTTCGTTATATGAGCGATTCTGAGTGTTGGCCAAGCTAAATATTAAGATTGTCTTCAGAATGATCGAAAATGATGAGAGTATCCATGGTATCAATATGCTAGATGAACATGATCATAGCATTGGCAACTATTTAAGTTAAAATAAAAAGTTTAGGAAGCGAGTGATTATTTATCGCATCAGTTAATAAGAAACATGCATTTATTTAGCTTAAAACTACACACTAAAGAAAAATTTATTGCAATGGTAATAGGTTTGCTCATGAAGTTATGTATTTATTTTAGTTTAGCACACTTCAATTTATAAGTCTTCGTTGTTAGTACGAATAGCAAAGCATTAACTAAAGGTAGTTAAGAGGAAATAATTTTGATGGAATTATTTTTCGATTATGAATAGTATATATAGGAGCTTACCGAAAGAGTACCTTAATCATGTAACGACTAAAATATTTTTGCGACAAAATTGCATTTAACTTCGTACGAAACACTAGCTGCAGCCTTACGTATATATAATACAACTCATTTTGAATTGAACCGTTTATTCCGCTCAGTCGATAAAGGGTTAACGGTGGCAAGACGCGTTTGTATGGAACGAGAAATTAAAGCATCGGGTGGGCGAATTAAGCACACGAGGTCAATAGCATACGATGTGGGCCTCTCCTGAACGTGAGAAAGAAAATAACGGGAAGACAATACACGACCTGCCAAATCACAAAATTTAGCCCACAATACCCTCTTGAAACAAAGAGTTGATGATTATGAGTAGTGAAAGATATTTGTATGACGGAATTCTTCCAGATCCTCTGACACGGGAAACTTTCAGGCTATCTTCTATCCTTAGAAGCTCTCCGAAATCCTGCATATTCTAAAACTCTAAAAAGTTCAATGTCACAAAGATATTTTAAAGTACAACTCCTTTCAGTACACCCTAGTGAGCGCTTCCAATGGTGATGAGGTAATCGTACTTTCTGAATTTTATTGTCTACTCGCTGAGTCAAACACATATTGACCTCAGATATTGGGTTGGCCTGAATCCATTTAGCTTTTAGGAAAATTTAGGATCGACAAGTACTGAACAAACTCGTCGGCCAACCTGATAATGATTTTTATTACTTACTGGGAATGAATATATTAGTACAAAACGAAATATAAATTGAAGTTTCATCACATGTAAAATTTCTTAAAATTGTTATAGTTGGATGAACTTGCAAATGCGCACATAACAATGAAAGTATACATAGGTAGTACAGACAACACACCAGGTATGGTTCTAATTCTTATTTGAAGAAACCATATAAACTTAGTCAAACTTCATACGCACACCTATTACCTTAGTTTATGTCAAACCAAGAAGCGATCAAAATAGATTTTATAGTTTTATTGTAGCTCAAAAAATTTATGTATTTAAATTACATAACTAGGACGACACGAATTTACGATATCAAAACAGAATGCATAGCGAAAGATTAGATTTAAGCTAATAAACATACCCAACACCTTGATAAATCGTCCCATCTAGATGTTGCTTGGGGCGGGTCTTGGTTCGATCCAATAAAATCTGAATTCTAGTTTTGAGAGAGCATTCATCTTCAGTTTCAGTCTCATCTCCACCACCATTTCGAATTCTTTCGCCTACATCTTGTTGGTCGCTGTCTATTTCATCAGACCAGGGTGACAAGTCTCCTTTGCAGTACGGTGTTGGAGGACGCATTTGAATTCTGATCGATTTGTCGGCGAGATCGAAAATATCTTCAATGCTATCTGTACTGTCAGGGCTTCTTTCAATTTCAAGGGTGTCATCATGGGTACGCCAGCAGGAGTTCGAAAATCGGTTTCGCGCCATAACATTTTCATCTTTCTGGTAATACTTCGGTAGGATAAAATCATTAGATGATTGGGCGTAGAGAAGTAAGGGTGCAAAAGCTTCTTGTGAAAATAAAAATTTTGAACGTTCTTGATCCGTAGCAGATTTTTCCTGAGCACCAAAGTTCAAACTGGCATTGCAGGCATGTTCGATTTTGCCAAGGCTCTTCCATTCGTCCTCCTGATTTTTCCTGTTGTGGTCTCCGCTCTCAAACTTCCGTTGAAGTCCATCAAAAGAAGATATCAATACCGCCCTTTTGTCTGTAGCTTGAGCACACTGAACTTTTGGACCGCCGAAAGACTGCAATATCTCATGGCTTGAATCCCCTTCGATATCAACACTTTTCCTGCAACAGGACGAGATGTTGCAGACCCGTTTTGGAGATGCCGTGAGATGATGCAATGCATTCAAACCAAACGAAACGTCAAAAAACTCGCTTAGTGCACAGCGCTGCATTCATGAGCCACTAACTGGAGATAGAGCGAAGCAGCTACTGCTGATCAGGCGGAAGTCAAGTTTTACCCCAAGTGTCGCAATGAGGACAGTTTTGGATCTAAGGTGAGAACGAGAAAGCAGAAATGGTAGAGTAATAGTCAATCACATGGATCATAAAACAAATAAGAACAAAGCGTGATGCCGTAAAGGGAAAAAGATTATAAAATTACATAATGTTAACAAATGAAATAGATAATTTTGAAATTTACGAATGTTATGAAAACGCAACTCCATGGTATGGAGACAATAATTGAAACAGCAACACAAATTGAAGGTGAATTTATCGGAAAAGCTGCTTGAGTGTTCTTAAAGGAACATGTTCATTGCAACATGTCATGCAGTAACATACTCATACATGTGCTTGCAGCAAGAGGCCCTAAATTTCATTTTAGTTCACGCGTCAATTCTTTTGACCCTGTGTGAAGTAAGTAATCGTACAACCTCCATGGACGTGCAACGAGCGTGTTAGTTATTAATGCTATATCAATGAGCATGCCATCCGAAGTTACTGCGTCTGAAATACGCGTCCAAGCGCACCACGTGCGAGTCGCGCAAGTGCACGCGACTTCAAACTATTCAAACAGACAATTTACTAACGGTTAATGTCAGGTCTGTCGTCTCGTAGAACAGCCTTTGGATTCAATCTGCAGATGCAATCTTTCAAAAGAGTCGCTTAATAAATATTATCATGCTTTTAAATACTCTAATTATTAGGTCTGTGCTCACTTTCATTTGATACGATAAAAAATTTTATACTCCTATTTGCTATATCAGGTCTGTTTCATTTGACGGAATAAATATTACGTGACTAGTAATACATCGTGAATGCATTCTGAGAAGGAAAAGATGCGAGGATATTTCGACAGCAGCAGATTGAAGTTAGCTTCATAATTTGAACAAAATAAAACGTTCTAACAAACTAGAATTCTACAATAAAATTTTGCTAAAACGTGAACTAAATACGAGAATATGAAAAGTTATTGCATGTATAAGTTACAGCGTTGTTTTTTTGTGGTAGTAATTAAACGGGTCTCAATTGAGCAGCTGTAATTAAAAAATTAGCATTTTAATATGACTTTCCTTAAGAAGAGCTGAGCTTTCTTTTCGACCCTGCATCAAACAACACTCAAAATAAGGTAAGTGAAATTGCAGGTCAAATGAAAACTTATGGGAATACTTAATATTGAAAAGTTGAACGATGTTTCAAAATCCTTAAAGAATGAAGTGTTCTCATGATATGGCAACAACGATACGTATGTATACTGATGACAGTGAAATACGTGTAAATATTTTGGAGCTTTGAAAGTACGTTCACCAATTAAGGCTTTTTTTTAACTCGCAGAAGATGTTTTCATCAGAAACCTCACAAGAAAACAGATGAAAGTAGCGAGATTAAATCACAACAATATTCAGATCACAATACAAAATAGATATGAACACGATTTCTATCGATTAATGAAAGCGATTTTATTTCATTGTGCTTCACAATAATTTTTGGTTAGATATTTTGAGTAAAATTTCCACGTACAGACCTACACACATTCATAAACACGAAATGCTGAGAACCCTACACAAAACTAATTGTGAGCTCTCAATACTATATTTCAGTAAAAATTTGGGCTGAAAAATTGAACATCATAAAAAAATGATGTTCCTTGAAACTATTCAACATTACTCATTTTTATTTAATGGACGCGTAAAAGTTAAAACGCTCGCGTTGCAAGCCCCTCCTACAAACGTCGATGCGGGGGTCACAATCTAGGCTGTCCAAAGGCATTTAAGTTAATTTTATCATCATTTCCACTGCGAGGCAGCAAAAATGTGTAATACACCAGAGGAAATCGGCGTGAAAAGATGGATGCAGCACTCAAACATGTTACAAATAAAACGTTTTTTCTCAGCGTGTTTTCATATCTTGACAATTAATTTTAAGAGCCGGAGAATACCATGGAAATGACAGCACGTTTGCAGAACAGGTGCGGGCTGAGCGATTTGAGGTAAATGGCGATGAATTTCATTTCTGTGCTGCCTAGTCAACGAAGATTATGATCAAAATCCAATTTCAATACAACGATGGTTTGTTCGCGAAGTGAGCAAGTAAATTGGAAACGATATTAAGTTTAACTGAAATTTTCATACAACATATACCATCAAAAGTTTGACAATGAGCAAGAGAGGGATACACCAAGAGAAAGAGAGGGAGAGGGATACACGAATTCATTTTTGCTCACGGCGGAAAGCTCTGTACTAAATTTATCTTGTAGGAGAGAAATGTTAATTTTTTTTACTTTAGTGAGAAAATATAAGCTATGGAGCAGATTCTCGTATCATCAACATTTCTAGATTCGAGAAAAATGTCTCCGCCTAACCCTTTACGACCTGAATCCATGTCTCACCGTAAACGAACCTTTTTCTTATTAAATGTTCTTGCGTTTGAGTGAAAAATTATGAATGACTTAACTGTAACAGGTGCTTTACGCGTCATATTCGTTAGCAGATGATGAAAAGGGAATTCAAGCATGGTAATCTAATTTTAGAGTGCTAAAAAGTAAAGTTATCGAGTGAATTAGAGAATATAGCAGGAAAAAGGGTTAGTCAGACTTCATGTCCAGAACTGGAGGCATTGGATAAGAAATAACATCTGCGACTGATGAGTCCCCTTCGTTGTAGAGGGTAGACGCAGCGACAGAACGAGAGAACTCCAGACTAGCATTGTCTCGACATTGTTTTCATATTGCCAAAATTTATACTACTAACGAGTCGTAGGTTCAGCGTTGGCATTTAGGGAGTAAGCTTGAAAATACACATGACTATGTAAAAGAATTTCTCAGTTGCAGTAGAAGTGGTGGTGGTGGTATAGGTTGCAGGAAGGGCTGTAGAAAACAAGGAACCTATGAACAAGGTGTGTTCCCTCACAGGTTCCCTTGCGCGAATAAACAGTTAGCCAAGAATGAAAATGAAGAAAAGACAAAGAAAGGATAGTGAAGCATGTGGGAAAATTGAAACAAGTAAAGTGGATACGAATGACTGAAGACCCAAGAGGTCCATCTTTAGCTGAGGTAAGCTAATTACTTCTCACTCGCACTCTAGTACGTTAACAGACGACTCAGCCGTTAGAAAGCTCACAATATAGTTTGTCTGCCTTGGATTTGAATAATGCTGTTGATAGGCATGGCCCAGACACACACATGAATAAAATGATGACTGTGATCCATAACTGGTGGCGAAATGAACACTCGTTCCGTAGTTCGGTAGCGAAAACTGCATCGACATAAAGCTTCTATTTTATTCCAAGTACATGTAAGCTTTTAATCATTTAACTCTTTTTTAGCGTCATATGATGGGCAAATTTCAGTATTATAGCATTTCAGTATTATAGCATTTCAACGACTGTTTTTCAGTTCTCCACTCACAACCGTATTGTGTAAAAGGTAATTTATTCCGTGAAAGTTACGCTGGACGGTGTTCGTACAAATAGATGTAGAAAACAAGTAAAAAAAAATTACCGAACAAAGTCCGAACGATTTGCATTTCTTCTTGCTCTGAGTCATCGACAAGTGGAAGAAATCTCACCTTTGTTTGAAGTCCCTCGACTCCTGATTCAAGAGGTTTTCAAGCGTACTTTCTTGAGCCTCTTGACCAGTTGGCTCTTGACTGAAGTGCTCTCGCTCGTCGTTCTCTTCCGCCAATTCAGCAGCAGCTCTGAAAGTTGAGTTTCCCTCCATAGAAGGAGAATTTTTCTCTTCTGAAGAGTCATCGCATTTTGAAGAGAAAAATTCATCTTCTTCTCGTAATGAAGGTAGCATCGAATCCGATGTTTTCGACGGAAATGGAATTGAAGACTGTCCAATCCAGTCAGTAGCTGAAATTGCGGTATTTGTCGGCATCGTTTTGCCACAGAGATGTTCCGTATTTTCGGCTTTGGTTTCAAACGATACTATTTGTTCCATTTCTGGATCATTGGAATACGATTTATTATGAACATTATCTGTAACTTCGAGGGGCTGAAAAGGCGATAGCGATGTAATAGAACCTTCGTGCTCTGTAAGTTCTTGAGGGGACTGGACATTGCAAGTGTCCTCCTGAAGAACACTATCGAACAAATCTTGCTCCCGTTGATCAAGACTGTGCTTCGTTGCTGGACCCCCGTTGTTGTCACCACTAACTGCAGCGTGCTGTGGCTCAGCCCCGGCTGCCCGACCCTTGGCCAAGTCCCAGGATACTCGATGGGGCGTCAGCTTCTGTCCAGAGAGGGTCGAGAAAACGCCTTCTTTCTTCGGCGACTTCTTCGGCTGGAGGCGTGCAAGGGACTATTTAATTTAGCGTCCTATAGAGGTGTAAAACTTTTTTGTGGTCTAGGTCTTTTTAGGAGTAGATATTTGTGATGTTATGATCTCCATCTGATACACTTTGATGCTTCGCAATTAGTTCATTGGTTATTTTAAAGTTCCCGAGCCACATCATAGGCGATCTCAAATGAGTGAGAAGAAGGGACCATTTAGTTGGGACTTTGAAAAATGTGGAATCTACGAACAGGTGTGTTCTAACACAAGATTCCATGAGCCTGAAAACAGCAAGTTAAGAAAAAACAAGAAAATCTAAAAAATAGACTGTGACGAAGGCATGAAAATAGAAAGAAGTAAAGTGGGCTCGAAAGATCGATGTCCCGAAGGTTTGGCTATCAATGAGGAAACCTATTAGTGCCCCCTGGCGATGCCAGTCCCCATAGCTCAAAATAGACAAGCCTAACTAACAACCATTTTGACTATGGCCTATCCTACGCCCCCTCAGGGGAAGTCGGTTAAGCAGAATTAGTGTATTGTATTTATCGTGTTGTAGTTATTGTTAATATATTGTGCAGGCACGATGAACGGGAAAATTTTTGTCCTCTGCTTCCCATTTCGTGGGGTTGGAAATGACAGGAAATAGAAAACCTTAGAATAATTCGCTAGACATCTTTACTCCAGAATAATTTTTCCGTTATTATTATTATTGATTTTATATTCGCTATTTTCCGTTTAATTTTTCAAGCATTAAAGGAAAAGTTCCAATCGCTTGATGCTGGCGGAAAGGGCATTTCAAGGCTAACTTTTCTGCTATGTAAGGGTCATTTGTTTTTTATTATTCCACGAAATTTTTTGGCACAGTCATGGGAGGTGATATGGAGTACATACAACATTTCATTGGTTTCTCACATTTTATCAAACTACGCTCCAACGCTTCATACCCTCAGCAGATGTACTAAGTAATGTACGTATATTCATACAGTCAACTGCTGTAAATTAATGAGACTAAAAGAAGTATTACATTCCTTAAATTTCTGAACAGGATCGAGCTCCATATGCACCCACTCCTGGAGGACATTCGGAAGAGGCCAGCTTTGGATCACCCTTAGCAGTTGAATACATTCAAGTCTTGATATATGTCGTATAATTTCTTCAACAAATTGATTTATGTTCAAAGCTGTTCGATCCTGATATTCTAAATACGTGCTCTTGACTCAGGAGCACGTACTTCGATGGTTTTACATGCAACTTAAATGCTTGTCGGACTATCACAGAAACGCAGATACTCTTGAATTGAGACAGTGCGCTATTGCACGAAACACAGTGTCCTTGGAATTAAATTTCAGATAGTGTGATGATAGAAAACAAGAAGCAGAAAGCGTATTTCAAGAGCGCAACACTCCAAGTACAAGTCCTAAAATGGGCTCTCAATACTAGAAGGACGGATGGGCTAAAATGACGCATTTTGGAACTTCACATCACAATAAAAAGTTTCAATAAAGTTGATTCTAAATAGTTTAAAATAATTTATGCTTATTCTGATTAACATGATCAGCAAGAAACCATGTCACTTGACGATAAAACAATTTTTCAACTCCATTTTGGTCATTTCGAGGGATGGATCATACCGATTCTACCCGTCCTTCCAGCGTTAATCAGCTCGTAGCTCACCGCAGTTTTCTGTCGACAGGAGACTGCGCTGCGGCCCGTCACTGCAACTGTGGTGGGGGAGTCACCAGACTTGAAATAACTGGGTAGCGTAAAAGGTACAGCGACATACTATCCGGTTCCACGTCAATGACTAGGAAAGTGTGTTGTTACATGCACGATAACTGTTATGCTAAATTACCAGACTTGAAATAACTGGGCAGCGCAAACGGTACAGCGACATACTATCCGGTTCCACGTCAATGACTAGGAAAGTATGTTGTTACATGCACAATAACTGCTGTGCTAAATTACCAGACTTGAAATAACTGGGCAGCGCAAACTCCAGTGTGATACGCCACGAGTCGCTGCGTGCGCGACTTGGAAACTGTGTTATATGGCTGGAATCATACTGACTCAAACAATTATAGCTCAACTTTGGCTTCTTGATTTATCAAAGACCATACGACCTTATATACAGGAATTTATGGTATTTTAATGGCTAGTTGGACGATACAAGAGCATAAACCATTAAATGAACTAAGAAAAATTAATACTACATTTAATTTTCGTATTTTTTATGACTTGCTTTATAAAGTTGTGTAAGTATTACCTCTTGTCAAACATCTTGATACAATTCTTATTGCTAGCTTTTAATCATGTTAAAGGGGTTCTTTGTTCTAGACTCCTTTCATGTTTCAACGTTATCAAAATAAATTAAAATCACCTTTCGCAAAATCACTGCACATTTCACCCCTCCCAGGTTCAAGCGCAAGGTTAGATTTCAATGCTAAGTAGGCAAAGTCTGATACACATCTAAACCAATTAAGAAATTAAGAGTAATGCATGTTAAATTCCAAAAAGCAGTACCTACAGACACATAATTTTCAGGTTTATACAGCCCAACGCTTGAGCATAAAATCTTCGTGCAGCACAATTTTTTCTTAGAGGTACGCTGGATTCTAAGGCAGGACCGCAAAGAATTAACAGCGCGGCATTTAAACTGTCCTCGAAGCCTACATTAACGTTTTAAGGACCTGCAATTCAGGTCATATTTCATTACAGCATCTAAGATACTTTTTTCGTGTATCAACAGCCCTCCGTCTATCAAAAATTTAAACGTTATATTAAGCAAGGCTATGTTATCACTTACACCTGAACTGTATTGCGAAGGGCTTAGAATTATGGAGCAGGATGACGTGTGATCCTAACCTGTCCAAGTGACTCCAGAATTGCGCTTGTAAATTCTTAGTTTCAATTAAGGTTTTAGATTTTAAATGAGCCTTTTTCAATAACTGTCTCCATTTGTTTGTTTTCTGTACGTCTCTCAGTGCATGAGCAGAAATTAACTCAAATAAATCAATTCTTTAATTCATGTAAACTATAATTTTTAATTATAGTAAGAATTACTTCTGATGCAGTCCAGTAGAGTAGTTCATGTAGTATGATATACAATATTTTTCGAATATATTAAAAAAATATCCCTAAATGAGGCAAAATCACCTATGCACTTTATTACTTTATTTCTTCATAATTTTCATGAGCGATTAACAAAGTTATCAGTAACGTTAACTTCGTCAATTTTTAGTAAAAAAAAGATAAACTTAAATTAGTTCTTACTAATGAGGGTTATAGATAAGTCATTTTAGTTCATCGGTTAAAAAACGGCAATGCGAGATTAACCAAGTTATCGAGTAACGAATTAACCTATTAACGGCCACTGTCCACACATCTGGTTGTCGTCTTCACACGGTCACTGTCCATTGCGCTGACCGTGTGAATGCACCGCCGCCCCCTGGGCAGTGACCGTCGAGACGCGGACACAGCGTCGCTGAGCAACTTTGTTTCTGGCTAGAACAGGTAAAAATTAATGTAAGATCTCACCTTTCTGTGGGTCATAGACAGCCTCCAGCTGCTTGTTGACGGCATCCTGAGCAGAGCTCCTCGGTGCGGAACTTGGCCGTGGTTTTGCGCTTCCAGAACTTGGCTTGCACTTCACAGATGCGGAGCTGGGCCTTATTCTGCTGGACCCAGAACTGGTTCTAGTCTTGCTGGATCCAGAACTGGGTCTAGTCTTGCTGGAACCAGAGCTGAGTTTAGTCTTGCTGGATTCGGAGTTAGGTTTACTCTTGCTGGATCCATAGCTGGGCTTAGATTTTGCAAATCCAAAGCCACGTCTGGACTTGCTCTCTCCTGAGCTAGCCCCGTTATGGGTCGATGCCGAAGCAGGTCGGATCTTCCCAGATCCAGAGTTCGGTCTTGACCGAGTTGGTTTCCTCGGCAAAGAGGTAGATCGACTTCGAGGGGCCTTTTTTTCCGGAGAGCCAGGTTTAGATCCACCATCAGATCTTGATCCCAAATTTCGATTCACATTTGTAGGCAAAGGCAAGCGTAACCGAGTACTCGATCCTTGCGAAGGCTTTTGAAGATTCTTCAAAGATGCTGATTTCCGTTCGTCACTGTCACTGTCTCCAGAGTTGACGGCCGCTCTCGCTCCTGAGCACGATTGGAAACTTTAGCGGAAATTCTTTCAGATAGGAATATAATTTTTGGCCCGATATTTGCTATGATGGCAGAGGGTTTGACTCTCGTGATGTATGAGAACATCAGAGCCTTTCAGAACTGGTGGAACGATGACACTATGTAACTTGATTTTGTTCCGCGCAATTTAGTGCTATTTTCTAACTACTTCCATTGCATAATAAAAGAAAGGGCCCATTGTTCTGACAAACCTATGCTTGTGTATCATACTTGTGTTGCAGTCATCTTTGGAATTATTTTACTAAAAAAGAGCGAATTAGAAAATTAATTGACGACCACAAGAGCAAAGTTCTACCATTAAAATTATTTTCTGTTTATATTTTTTAGTTATACAATGAAAAATTCTGGTTCAATGAAACTAGACAAGTGAAATTAAACACTAGACACAGTGTTTAATCCATATTGCACCATCCAAATTCTATAGATCCATATTGTATCCGTATTGTATAGATCGAACTGCACAGAATAGAATAGAAAGTGGCAACAGGTAAGAGCCGTGGGGTCCATTCTTGGGCTACTACCCGAGTGTTATGCCGTCAGACGGCGAGATTACCCTTTCTGGCCACATCACACCTTATCACTCCATCTACACATTGTCTGTCACAGATATATACTTTCTTTAGAATTTCTGGATTTCTTTAACAATTTCTTTGAACTTGACTAGTCCGTTAATGATATTTGTTTTCACGAACTACTGAAGTTTTTATGATTGGATAATACTCTAATTTTCGCAGAACGAATTGTCTTACATAGTTTTTAATGAGGTCCGTTGTGGGTTGATCCAGAAGCAGGTCGAATCTTCCTAGACCCCGAGTTTGGTCTGGACCGAGTTGGTTTCGATCGAGTTGGTTTTCTCGGCAAAGAGGTAGATCGATTTCGAGAAGCTTTTTTTCAGTAAACAGATTATATGTATGTATGTAGAAAAAGTGCCTAGGAATTACGGGCTAACGAACATTCTAATCTCTGCGTACAGAGATTCAATACCCAATTTGAAAACTAATAGCAGAATGACTGGCGGTTCACACTCAAAATTTCGGACTAGCTTCACTGATTGCATCTTTTGCAATGATTAATCATGAAGCTCCAGCTATAGGTTGCACGATCCAGAAAGGAATGGTTGCTAACCTATTCCATAGAATTAACACTTTAAGCGCGACGTGTGCCACATGTGGTCACGCGATCATCTAACCTAACCTAACGTAACCAAAGGGCCAACACATAGGAATACAAATTTGTAAGTGTTCATGAAATTTGTGTTCATTATTTGAATAAGCTAGTTTAGATTAGAAGGAAAATGAATAGCCTAACCAAATTTGTGAAAACAAAATCCTTCATTTTTACATCCGCAACGGAAATAATTGCCAACATGAAATTTACCTGTGTGGAGAACCGCACTTAAAGTGTTAATCTCCAGAAATAACTTAAATGAAAAATTAATACTGAACTCCGAATTTTGCCCTTTTTTCATCAGACAAAAGGCCAGTAATATGAAAAATCACCAAGAAGTTACTTTTAAACTATACTGACGTTCATTTTATTGTCTGAAATTAGTGAAAATAGCTTTATTTTGTTGCAAAGCCAATTTGAAAGTAAAGTTTTTTATCCCGTGGTATCAAAACGCGAAACTAACAATATTGTTAAAATTTCAGGTAACATTGACTTTCACCGCTTACAGGGTGTTATGAATTACTTTTACGTTATCGTGCGAGACTTCATCTACCTAATAAGTTCGCATTTGAAGGCTGATAATAGTAAACAGGAAGACACTTACGAAAATATTTTTTTCATAAATGAATTTGAACTTTTTCAAGCAATTCCTACAATAAGCCTTAGGCTGGGGTGAAGGAACACACCAACAGTGAGGAGAATCTCCTCGTTTCTGCGATTTTTCTCGGCCTTGGCTTCCGTGTAGTGACCGTAGCTGAGGTCTAAGCCAGAGTCTGCAGAGCGGTGGTGGCTTGCCGTGCTGTGCAGAGCTGCACTCTGCACGCTGCAGCTGTCAGGGAGAGGGCTATGCACTCCAGAGCTGCTTTGCAAAGCGCTCTGCAGCTCCGTCGCCCTGCTCTGCTCTGACAACTCTGATTCGTCTTCTTCTTTGAGTTCATCTTGAAACTCTGGCAGGCACTTCACTGAGGAGTGGACAGAGCAGTCGAGTAAGAATGATTTCTCACCATCTACACGCGGCACATTTAGCATCGCTCCGACTGCGGTCAAGAAGTGACTAGCTTAGAGATTTTACAGTGCTCACGGAGGTAAATTTCGGCGAAATAACGCACTTTTATCTCAGTTTCACTTGCATCATCTCCATGACATTAAATCAAAAAGATAATACACACGAACCATTGAATCAATGGTTGAAAATTTTTTTAGTTGAATCTTAAGAGTAAATGGATACAATGTCGCATTTTCAGCATATGAAGGGCAAAATTCAATTGATGATCTATTAAATCAGACAGAAATGCTAGCAATAAGTATCCAAGTCATGCAAAAAAAAATTGCAGAGTAATCTAATCTACAGATGCAAGTATGTTCTTGCGGGATTGAAACCCTCAAATACTGTGGTTGATATTTTTTTCAGGGAAACAGAAAATTAGAATCTAGAGGGCTCTCGCACTATCGTTTAAAGTACTAAGCATTATATTTTGCCGCTAACAAGTACCTTTGGCCGAGCAGCAAAGTCAATACATTTTTATGTTTTTTATTCCTATCGTAAACTTAGTTCTAATATTCTGGTTCAGTAAGGAGTTCACATTAAAATCTCATCGTCGTGTGCAAACATAAATTCAGTAGGTAAAGATAAAAACTGTAAACAACTTCAACTTGGACATAAAAATTCCTAAGGTCAACTTACCAATTTTTACAGGCGACAGAGATGTGGTCTGAGGGATGCTCTCCCTCACCCGCCGTGCTTCCTTCACCCGCACTGGAATGTAACAGCTGGGGATCAGGACTGTAAAGCTGGTGATCAGGACTGTAAAGCTGGTGATCAGGACTGTAACGTCCTTGGAGCAAGAATGTAACAGCTGGTGATCAGGACAGTAACAGCTGGTGATCAGGACTGTAACAGCTGGTGATCAGGACTGTAACGTCATTGGATCAAGAATGCAACAGCTGGTGATCAGGACTGTAACGTCCTTGGAGCAAGAATGTAACAGCTGGTAATCAGGACTGTAACAGCTGGTAATCAGGACTGTAACAGCTGGTAATCAGGACTGTAACAGCTGGTAATCAGGACTGTAACGTCCTTGGAGCAAGAATGTAACAGCTGGTGATCAAAAATGTAACAGCTGGTAATCTGGACTGTAACAGCTGGTAATCTGGACTGTAACAGCTGGTAATCAGGACTGTAACGTCCTTGAAGCAAGAATGTAACAGCTGGTAATCAGGACTGTAACAGCTGGTAATCAGGACTGTATCGTCCAGGAATAAAGAACAGAACAGCCTGCAATGAACAACCAACCCATCAGTGAAGAATAAGAGCTAGATAGCAAATAATCCAAAGGGCAGCAGAAGAGAACTCTAAGCCTTATTGCATAGAATAAAAACCCAAGCTTTAAGAACCTAACATGCAACTAAAGCTCAGCAGAACAACATTAGAATGTATAACGCTTCAGCCAGGAAATTTGAATCAGCACAGTAAACGTACAGGGAATCTCGTGCACTATTTTTCCTTTATTACAGCCACGAATGTAGAATAGCTCGTGAACACAAAGACCAACATATCGATTGTAACTTCATGGAAACACGCCTTGCATGTCATAGTGTTGCAGAATGAATTACCTGATTGCATGAATGTTAATCGAAGCGTAGTCCTGTTTTAACCGAGACTGCGAAGGATCGTACATAAGGTGGAAAAAAATATAAGTTTTCATACGACGTTCACTTTAAAATAACACATTTCGAAATTTCTCTTTAGTCACGTGAGAGGCTCCGGTTCACTCCGTTGTTCACGACCTACCGCAGGACTTTTTAATGTCACATTGGTACTAGTACCGTCGCTTCTTTCTCATGAGCATTCATGCATTTCTAAGCTTGAACTAAATAGGGAAATGGGGGCGTATACTCCAAAAATTATTCAGAATATTAAAAATCATAAATTGTATTGCAAAAGAGATGGAGGGTAGTGAAAGTTTTCGCTATTATATATTTTTCAAAGTCACTTTAATTTGTAAAAATGAAAGGATATTTCCTAGGTTCATGATCTTGAAATGAAAACTTGGCACAAAGAATAAATTACGTTCTTCGACAACACGATTGAAAAATAGTCTATGGAGAAAGAATACTTTTTTTACATTTATACTTTCAAATTAAGGACAACTTTCATGAAGAGAACGGTCATTATGTTATATTTCTGCAAATCTCAGTCAAGCGGAGGGCGTTTTAGGCATTGTACTAGACACTGTTTTTTACATCTTTCAAAAATCTCTCTCCAATAACTTGAAATGACAGTTCAGCTGAGGACCCCTTCATGCCGGCGCTGCAGTGGCAAAGTTTGCTCTTCTCAAAAACCTTCCAAATTTTGAATTTAGCAGGAGGAAATTTTGGTTCGCGCTGAAATAGCATCAACACATTGATTTGCAAATATTACAGTCTGTGAAACGAATAAAAATAAAAAGATAAATTTCTAGGAACCATTTCTATCAAGTATCAATATACTATCTGATTGCAGATAAACCTCGGCAAAATTAACTAAGGATTTAGTTCAGTAGAGACCCAGGGGTTGCATTCCACAACGCATCGAAATTAAACATTGAAAGAATTATATTAGGAAACATCCTAATTGTACAATGTATCGTTTAACCAACGTGAATTCCAAGCAAAACCCCAGCACGAAAATTTTGGACTGGTTTGGACCAACCAAAATCCAAAACTTTTCAAAAATTTATCATTTTATGGATATCTTTATGCTGTACAATTGAAAATAGTCCCACACTAGTTCCTTTTTTACACCGAACTCAACCACAAAAAGACCAATGGTACAATACAGTTGACGCTCGCATAAACTGACCAAAATGGGGCAGAAGTGACCCAATAATACCGTATCCATAAGCAACATCGCGTAATGTTTGAAAAAAATTGAAGCCCTTGCCTGCCCAAAAGAGAGATTTAACACTTTGAATGCGATCCTCTATACAAGAAAAATTTCACGCCGACGAATATCTCTGTTGTGAATGTAAAAATTGAGGATTTTGTTCTCACAAATTTGATTATTCTATTAATTTTCTTTCTAGTCAGAACTAGCTTATTCGATTGATGAACACAAATTTGACGAAAACTTTGAAATTTGTATTCATGCATGATAGTGTTTTGGTTACCTTAGGTAAGATGATCGCGTGTACCCTATATGCCCCACTCCGAAGGCAAAGTATTAACTGTAACTTTTGGAATCGCACTCTGAGATCGACAAAGTTAAGGATATTCAGGCGCCCTAATTGTTCTGAAGTCTGTTAGAGCGAGGTCTGTTTATTCGAGCGTTAACTGTATTGGCTGTTTCACAAAGCTGCCACATGCTTCTTGCACAAAGCGTACTTCACTTTCATTACACATACGCACAAGACTGCAGCCAATTTTTCGTAAAAAGTAAACTAAAGTCTCGTTGTACGTACGCATAAAATTGCAACCATGTTTTTACTCAAGTCTACAGCCTTACTAGAATATTTTGGGCGTTATAGGGTCAACAGACCGTCCCAAAATGTTCCTAATTAATCGTTCTATATTTTCATTGTTACGTATGGAGTGATGGCATCCATAAATGTCCCCAAATAATTGCGTAACTCACTGTCACTGTGGCGTATCTAAATAACTGCCCCATTCACTGTCACGAGCGGCGTCTCTAAATAATTGTGCCACTCACTGTCACGCGTGGCACGGTGGCGTCTCTAAATAATTGCGCCACTCACTGTCACGCGTGGCACGGTGGCGTCCCTAAATAATTGCGCCACTCACTGTCACGCGTGGCACGGTGGCGGGCGAGCAGCCTCTGCAGCTGCAGGGCCGACAGGTCCGGGTAGATCCTCTGCAGGTCGCTTGTGCGCGGAGGGAGCAGATCCACCGGCTGCAGCGTTTTTATGGGGAAGATTTTTTTCAGATTCAAGGCATCATAGATTCAGAGCACACAAAATGATTAGTTAGTATGTCGTGACAGGGAATCCGACAAGAAAGTATGTAGACCCTTCGTTGTAACAAAAGTGATTTTTAGTCTTTGGTGGCCGAAGTATGGTCATCGTGAACAAAGGACTGAAACAAACGTATGGACGTCCTGACACAAGTTCGTCAGTGACCGCTACTGTGGGTTGACCAGTGAAAACGTCTTACAATTCTTTAGGGAAATAAATGAGAAACAAAAGAGGTACCTAAAATATTTCACAAGAGGTTATCCTGAGACAAAGGACATAAAAAGGGATAGAAAATGAAACTTGATTCATAACAGCTCCGCTGTTATGAATCAAGATGCCATACCGGAGGAAAGCCGTTACATGAATAAATAACATTACTCTTCGAAGGAGGTGCTTTTCGGTTCTCTCATTCCTGAAGTATTGTCTCACGTTGACGATCACAATCTGGTAGATTCTACTGCCTTGCTTAGATGAGTTATGCTGTTAGCTCTAGGAATAACATTTTGAGTTTCTCGAATTGAACTCCTCAGTGAGTTGGCAGTTTTTACGTTCAGCGATTATTAGGACATAACAACACAAAACAAAAATCCGGGGTCAATAAAATTAGTTTTATCGAAGCTCGAACTGCTCTAGACCCACTAACGCGGGCTGCTTCTGACATTAGATATTTTCGTGAAAACTAATGGCAGAAACGGATGCAGGTAATCCCTAACCTCTTGAAGAGTTTTCTTAAAAGATTTTTTGAAGAAACATCCTAAACTAACCTGAAATAAAGATTGCCCTTCTACTTTACTTTCACAAAGATTGAGCAAACAGCGACCCCCACTACCGTCGTTTTAATTCCACGCCCGCATACAAAATTGAATAAAAAGAGCAGAACCTCTGAGCCGAGTCTGTCACGGCAATTCTGAAATCTATTCCTTCACGCGAGTCCACAACTGTAAGCCAGTAAAATCTTAAGCCAAAGCTTCCCTGATTTATAATTTTGGAACAAAGTTCACCTCGTATAAAACCCTGGGAAGAATTTCACCCCTCCGTACATCTTGGGACCCAGTTCACCTGACTTAAAATTTTGAGACAAAGTTCACCTGACCTAAAATCCTGGAACAAAGTTCACCTGACCTAAAATCCTGGAACAAAGTTCACCTGACCTGAAGGTCTTAGTGTCAACAAACACTAGGGGCTTGTGAGGCTCAGTGGGTGCAGTGGCAGTGCACGCAGCGCCCCTCACCTTGAGGCCCAGGTGCCTACAGGCCTGCAGGGACCTGGGGCTGGTGAGGATGTAGGTGCAGTTGCTGTGCTCGGGGTCGTCGAAGTTGTCCAGGTTCAGCAGCGGCGTCTCGGCCGCACGGCATCTTTTGTTCCGGTCAAAATATTTGTTATCCTCAGCGTCCATGTTTCTCGTTGGTAAATTAACAATTCTAATGGAAATCTAAGTTCTGATTAATTATGTCAGTTTCCAACGGTAATTTTTCCTACGTGGCTCGTTATGTTATTGAAAAGGCCTCACATTTTACGGAAAATTTAATAGACTTGTATAGTGGAGCTATAAATAATTGGAATTATGAGTAAAACGTGTGAAAAATAGTATTGATGCAGAAACAGGAGGCAAAAAAATTATCCACAACGTCACAATACCACACAATAAATTCATTTTTTTGCGCTACAGGGTAAATTGATATCCCATGTTTAGAGCACACTGAAAATTTCATTTTTAATTTTTGAAAAATTGAAGAATAATTTACAGAGCTCGTATAGTGTTCTAATAAGCTAACTCTAAATAAAAATTTTAGTATGCTTTACGAATGAACACACCAACACAGAAGCGGGTAAAATTGACATATTTACACGCGAATTCAATTGCAGCTTGGGCAAATTATTTTCCAAGGCCTACAAACTGCTTTTCTGAAGCTAGGTAATCCAGAGCACACATTTGACGAGGTCCCCACTGATGGCATTGGCATCAACGCTTCATTTAGTTACTTCAAGTGAATCATTAGACGTGAGCAACGCTTTCATGAATTTTCTAAACAGAAAATCTCT
The DNA here is from genome assembly GCA_014899125.1 of Orchestia grillus. Classification (NCBI taxonomy): domain Eukaryota; kingdom Metazoa; phylum Arthropoda; class Malacostraca; order Amphipoda; family Talitridae; genus Orchestia; species Orchestia grillus. The sequence continues at coordinate 24,509 of VOMN01079600.1, forward strand.
GTGTTACAAAGTAAGAGATTACAACACAACGTGCCCCCTCTAACGCTGCTCTCGAGACACTGGAGGCGGAAACAATAAGAAGCCTCGTCCTCCGTCAGCGTCCTTAGATACCGTGACATGTCCCTAGCAACCTGGGGGGATGCGGCAAGAAAGAGCAATTTGACTCGATAAAGAACAACTTATTTTTTAAATAAACGTAACATTGAGTCAAAAGTCGATCATAGCTTGTGCATTCGTGTGTGTATATTCAACTGAGTTCTAAAAGCAACAGTAAGGATATAGGACTAAGCTGCATTTTTTTCACCGTCAATCAGGATGGAAGGTTTCCTTATTGGGGGGTTAAAGATAGAAATGAAAGTGGTGACGCAAGAAATGGCGACAATACATTTATTAATAAACTATTTATTTACTATTTAAAGCCAGTTTGGATACCAAGTGCCCACAATGGATCAAAATTTGTTCAAAATTAATCGAGATAAGTTACACAACCGAGCAATTAAATTTCGTATTTTGTAGCATAAAACTGGTCAGCAACTTCGAGTAATTCCTCGACAGCTTTCGGGACATTACCCCACTGGAATTTTAAATTATCTGAAGGTTTTGTGGTGAATGATTCACTCCCTTATGCAACGAAGCGAATATTTAACGCCCGTACGTGGACCATATCTGGAACTGAATCTCAATGTTCATGGTATTTCGAATAAATTTACAATAACAGGAGATAAAGAAGAGCTGATGATGGGAATCAAAAGGGAAAGATGAACAGATGAGGAGTAAGAGAATTTGGGAAGCGAAACAGATGGACCAGAGGGGGAAGTGGGGATGAGGAGCAGATGAGGAAGAGGAGGAAGGGGAACAGCTGGGATGAGGAACGGAAGAGGAAAGAAAAATAGCAGAGAAAGAGGAACAATGGGGCTAAAGAACAGTTGGGAAGAGCAAAAGTCGAGGAAGAATTGATGTGAAGTTTTTAATTATGATCGCGGTGTTCATGATCCTCCAAATGAATGAGAAAATTAAAATGGCTGCAGCTGAGCTGGAATGTGCACGACTTACGGAGAGGCCGGAGGGCTGGGACGGATTAACGCACGATCGGTCGCTCTTATATCGATCAGCAGCACGTCAGTTTAATTTAAGAAATTCCTGGCGAATATTGAGGAATTATTGGTCGACGCCGCACAGGTGAGCCAAGGAATACGTGGCATAGTTTTATTTTCCGCGTCGAGTTAGTGTAAATTGGAGTTCGTTTTTGGTCCATGCGGGATAGTCGTTGGAAATAAACGCTCGGTCCATAACAGTGCTACGCTGGGCAACATGTAGTGGCTTGAGAGAGAGAAATTTTGGCATTGATTTTTGGCCTGAGAACATGAGCGTAGTTGTTTTGTTCCCGGCTCACGAACTTGATTAGTGTAGGGCGACAAGGTGACATTTTCTACACTTTGTACGAAACTCGTAGTATTTTGACATTATTACATATAATTGAGAAGCCCTGAAGTTTCTTAGCCAAAGCTATTAGTAGAGAATTTGATCATTAAATCAATTGTTTTACTGCAAACTTTACGTTTCGGTACATTCATGCTAATGTTCATTTGCAAATAGCTTAGTTTGTTCCCATTTGATTTGTTCTGATTGCTTTAATGATTCTAACATTCCATGATGAGCACTTATCTCATCGTCTATCAAACGTTAATCGAGTAAATTCCTTCCAAATATTTGAATTATTTTTCTGTAAATTATTTTTCTCCAGAAGTACCAATGACATCACCCTATGCACCCCCCGATGCGCCGTTTCGTCTCGGCTTTACGAGCGACTCCGTTGAGACCATTCAGGGTGACGCCGGCAACCAAGGCTTCCAGCTGTCCTACACCCAGAACCTTTGTTTCTGACGGCATGGCCTTTTGACGATGTGAAGCTTCTACGTATACGGAAAAGCTGGAATAAATATCATTTATACTTACTTGCATTGAATTAGGTTACATATTTTGGTGCACTATAAATTTATAAACATTTATTCGTTCAAGTCTCAGTAATTTCCGAATAAACATAAATTTTTCCAACTTACAGGGAGTTTAATTTTCAAACCTGATTAAGAAAAATGTCTGAAACGGACAGAGTTAGGCGGAATATTGGCACAACAAAAAGCAGATTTCAGTTTGACTAAATTATTTTGCCGAAACTTCATAGCTATCAGACAAGAGCTGGAGGTGAGGCACCGAGTTGTGACTTTGCAACCCTGCCGTACTGTCATTTTCGAAGTGTAGAAGTAAAGAGACCCAAATGTGTTGAAAAAGTCGGACTGGGCAAAGTCGCGTAGTTAATTTCTCACAACTTTTGCCGTTACTTTGTACCGGTTCAGGAATCGTAACTCGGTGCCGCAACCCCAACTCTGCTTGATAGCGAAATGAACTGGGATCAATTGCCTCAAATAAAATTTGGCAGAGTCAGCTTACAATTGAGAGGGTAATCTCAGCATTCTTTAGAGCGAAGTGAACCACGGTCTTGTGCCTGGCGCAAATGTTAGCTTAGGGAATTTTTTGCTGTTTCATAACAAATAAATATATTTCTGCCTCATAGAAGTACGTTCCCGGCATTGCACTTGAGTTGTTTTGTTAGTAACCGTATTCATACTGGTGANTTCACTATTGAACAAAACTATGATATTAGTTTTTGTTTATTTCGTCAATATATTCAACAGTCAGATTTTCATTTTGTTAATATAACAGATAGAAGAGTATTTAACGGATTTGTGTATGTATTCTATAGTGTGTGTTCAGAAATCTTACTTTCAAAGCAAAATATGGAAGAAAACTGCCAGTCGGATCAGCTTGTAAAGTTATTTTGGAATCATTTGGAAACATTTTGAAACATTTATTTACCACAGGTAGTTTACATCAGATATAAATTTCTAATCAAATGAGGAATGACGAGGACCCGGGATCAGGATACATACCATATATGGGCCCGAATAAGCTACAAGGCTTCTAGGGCAACCAATATAG
>VOMN01079621.1:0-10953 GCA_014899125.1 Orchestia grillus
GCATTTTACGTGGTGCCTGAAATGTTTAGGCATTTTACGTGGTGCCTGGTTTCACTATCTGCTTCTAACACATACAGAAGGATACCTACCTAACTTATATTTCAACTGCCTACTTTTGACGAAATTAAATTTGAATAATTTCAAGTGCTTAATCTGTTCAAATGTCTTTTTACTAGGAAACAAGATAATGGAAATAATATAGATAGAAAAACTTTGAAGTTTGGAACAGAATAAGTGATGAAGATTAAATTATTTTCTTGACTGCTAAGCACTGCATTTTATGTTGACGGCAAATTTTACTTTGTTTATTATAGTCTAAGAAATGACTTCCTCTATGAGGATTTAGTGACTAACTCCTTATATCCGGATTCCCTGCCGAGTTTCGATAAGAGGAGCTAATATTTATTGCTGCGAGCGTAATGTATTCATTTCGCTCTAATTTAACAGATTGAAATCATTCTAAAAATGGGAAGGGTGTGCAGATATTCGCAAAATTTACAAATGGCATCAACCCATAGTCTGCCAAACGGTACTGTTTTTCTTGGATTAAAGAGACCTACCGGTCACTCACATCGCCGAACACGTGTTAATACATAAACATCAAATTTATTATTGCCTTCGAAGATATGGAGCGCGTAGAAAAACATTTCCTAGCTTTTTTCCTCCTTTTCAGAAGAAAAGTAGCATTTCATTGGACGTATGTGTGTGTGTGTGTGTGTGTGGAGGGAAGTCTCCACTTCCCTAGCTTTCGAGATCTCCTCATTAGACAGAAGCGCCGAACTCCATCTCTCATAACACGTGGCTCTCATTTTCATGTCAAATCTCCAGCCGAGAAACGGATCGGCGGCTCTGGGCTCACGCCAGTCTGTTGGCCTAGTCTGCACACGCCCCTTGCACATTGAGGCGACAGCCCTAAATTAGCTGTAACAAATAGAACAGATATCGCACTCGTAAAAAGATCGCCGTGTATTTACTCTGTCCATTCTTCTTTACCTGGAAATCAAGGTCTTATCACTTTCTCAAATGCTAGCTTGTGTTACCTGTATTACTGTGAAGTGATAACTCGCGATCATATCTCAGTACTTGTCTGCCCGTCCCTCTCTCGTGTGTAATGATAGTAGGTTCGCAAACTTTCTTCACTATTCTTTCGTTGTTCATGTGCCTCAGGATAACGATTCTCGGTATCGGCTTCTTTTTGGAGTTTTTTTCCCGATTCCTGTTAAATTTCAGCTGTGTGTCAAATACTGGTTGATTCAGATTAACTGCACAACGGTTTTATGAGAAGTAAAATCTCGCTTTATAAAAGTTTCATGGCACACACGCTCCAAATTTGCCCTGAAACTTCAATGATTTCTAATTTTTCAATGGCGATATCCACACTAAATACTTGTGGTCATTTGTGGTTGAGCGAAATTTTATTCGTTCTATTATAAGTTGTAGGATAACTGAACTGATCTTAAATCTCTGGAGTCTTTGTAGGTTGCCTGAGTTACAGAAAAAAGGACGCTGAAGGAAAATCCCCAAAAATATTTTATGATATTAGCAGTCGAGTTTCATTGTTGTTGAATCTGCGGTCAATGCTTACATAATGAAAATCATGAGACATGTTCAGTATCATAAGATTTCTCGTAAATTTTGTTGCTATAATTTTCTTAGAATACACAATCGCATTTTCTTGAAATTTAGTGAAGGGAAAGTCGCAGATACTAAAAGACCCGCTAAGATTTTTGAGGAAATATTTCGAAAGTTTGCTGTGAGCACTTTGCTCAGAATTTCTCAATTCCATCAGGCGACGGTGTTGCTATTCATTGAATTCTTCCCGTGTATCGTTAGCATTTTGATTGGTTTCGGTTGCTGAAGAATATGAAGTCAGCTGAACGTCTGAACAGTCTCGGATATTTCGTTCGCTTCTCCTTCGTTCTTCTGCTGCCGTCGACTCTTCGAATTCCAAGTACAATTATTCTTGTATCGGGTTTGCTATTCGTTTTCAATATGAAATTCTTTTTCGGTTTTCTATTGCAAGTTCCTATTCCTGTTTTCAAATCGAGTCGAATTGCTGGTATTCTCTGCAAAGTCAACTCAAATTAGCTTCCTCACAGCGATTCTTTTAAAACTCTTTGCTCGTTCATCAAAAAGATTATTTTTTGTTATTTTGATCAGTTTAAAGTCTGAATTGTTTAGTTCCAAGCATGGTTTTCTAGATTTGAGTTGCGTGCGTGCTAGTGCTCTGCTGGCGTGCGCACGTCGCTCGAGTTGCCACGGATTTGTTGGAGGAAGACCTGGTCCGCCTTGGGGGTGTTGCAGGGCGCCTGCCTTGTGCTCGCTGCAAGTGGGTGAAATGGCCGTGGTGAGCCTCAAATCAACTACCTGACGGCCCTCAAGTCATAAACACAAAGCAGGTATTTCTTGAGTAACTGCACCAACAACGTGGTGGAGCTTCTCTTGCACTTATCATGTAAGTTACGGCGTATCTGGAGTTAATGAATACTTATAATATCACTACAAGGAAAAACAAAACATGGTTTTAAACACTAATTGATTTTTATCTGTTCAGAGGTAATATTTGGTGCAAATGTATCAGGTTGTCCGGAAAGATCGTGCCGATTTTTAAAGGAAAGTATAAGGTCAATAAATATGGCCATTATATTTTTAATCAACTAATTATACACCATTTTGTTGTTCAATGCTTCTCCATCTTTCCTCTAACTTGAAAATACTTTATTCTTAGAATTACTGTGGTTTTATGGTAGAAAATTCATCAAGGTATCTTTTTAAGCTATGTAAGGAATTTCATTTTTTACCATTAAGACTATTCTGCAAAGACCTGAATTAATGGAAATGCCAAGAGCAATATTTGGTGAAAATGGAGGGTAGGGTAACACACCCCAGCCAAACTGCAGCAATTTTGGTCAGGTTTCGAAAGAAACGTGTGGTCTTGCATTATCCTGATAGAAAACACTTTTCCAATTCTGGACGTTTTTCTTCAATTGCTGCTTTCAACTCGTCCAGTTGTGAGCAGTATTTCTAAAAATTAATTGTCTGGTGACTTGGGAAAAGCTCACAGCACAGAATTCCTTTCCATTCCCACCAGACGCGAAATAAAACTTTCTGAGGGTGGAGACACGTTTTGCGGTGGCTCATGTCGCTCACTCCAGAATGGTTTTCTGCGAAACATTTTGGTTACCTATCCATTTCTCGTCTGCTGTCACAATTTATTTGAAGGGCGGTTTCATTACGTTTATACAGCAAATCACAGATGCAAATACGATCCAAAAGGTTCTTCCCACTCAAGTCATATGGCACCCAAACAATTTGCGAACCCAAGCTTCACCAGGTGCTCATTGACGGTGGATTTTGATAGGTTGAGGCTTTCTGCCTATTCTTGGGCTGTGTAATGTGGGTTATTCTCAATTAATGACTCGATTTGGTCATCGTCTGTAGAGGATGGTCTGCCTGATTGCTCTGTATCAATAAGGCTACTATCTCCAGCTCGGAACCTCACGATTCATTTCCGTAGAGTTCTTTCGGATGAAAAATCAACTCCGGAAACTACGCATAGTTCTTTGCTTTTTTGTAGGGTATTTTTTCCCTTATGGAAATAGAAAAGCAGCAAGTAACGAAAATGAATTTTTTTATCTTCCATTTTAAAGGGTTACAGAATTAACACAGGTTATAGGATCTCGAACCTTCTTCCTCGAAAATATAGGTTGAACTAAGCTCTAAATGTAGGTGTAGTCAAATCCTATTTTCTGGAGTCGATCTTCTGAAATAAGTCTAAAGACGAACGTGTAAAAATCGGCATGAACTTTCCGGACGACTCAATACTTAATCAAGAACTTGAAATCTAACGGCACCTGAACTTCCCCACTCATCAGCAGAGAGCATCGGCTGGCATGGAAAAATGCCAGCATGCGTGATCGGTTGTGCGCTCACTGAACCCCGCTGCTCGGCTTCATTTGTTAACGCACGAAACAACTGTAGTCTGATATCTTCTTGAGTGCACCCAGGTTGAATATTAATTACGGCAAGCTTTTATTGTTTGAGGAGAAATTAATTTGTTACGTCACGTACACATTGAAACATGTCGTTTTATAGTTCGTGACTCTCCGATAGGAAACGGAGTTGATTACGTTTTATGAAGCAAGCTCACGAAGCGTACCTGGTATTTACCATTTTCAATAACTGAAACGTGACGCGTTTCTGCCCCAATGCACGACGACAAACTTTTGTTTCTTGTACATAATATTTCATTTTTGTCGATTTACCTTCTTCATAATGTGATAGCCAAAGTTTTTTAGCATTTAGTACTATTTGCTATTGTTATGTAGCGTTCTATTATTGTGGTCGCTATTTAAGTTTTACAGTTTAAATATATTATTGACCAATTACGAGCATCGAGTCCAAAAGAGTAAATGGATCGTCTCCAGCCGTCATCAACTCATTCGTAGGAAGGAAAACGAAGTATGAATTACTTCTCATTAAAGAGACAATGCTCTGTACCGCCTCGGTGAATTGTGTGCCGTCACTATTCTCTGAAACTCTGCAATCCTTGGCGCCTCTCTCGAACCAGCGATACAAGGACAAACTGTGTCGTGTCGTGACCGTGTTATCCGGCCGAATTTATGCTAGCCAACATCCCTGGAAATTATTTTGGGTGGGACACTTCAAAACGTGGGGGTCCTTTCTAAAAGTAAGTAGCTGCTAGCTACTGCGACGAGAAAAGGCCGCGGCCTTGACGCCTATCGGAAGTGTCTCTTAAATAACCGGTCCCATTGTAGAGCCGAGCTTCCACGATAGGGAAGAGGGCTCTTGAATCTGGCCTTGGCAGGTCTCTTACATTAGATCTATGCTTCATGATTCAGTACTCAGAAAGCTCCTTGGTTGGATGGTTTGTGTACTCGCAGGCTCTCAACCATCATGAGTTGAATGCAATCGATTGATCTATTTGTTTCATTGGCGCGGTATTTCGTTGTTTTCGTTTCTCTTGTTTTTGTTCTAATTCAAGGATCAATAGTTGTGTTATTGTAATTAGTGTCTTAGTATCATTAATATAATTTCCCATTGCCCCGTTTGTACTAGCTTAGCGGTCCCTGTTTTACTTTTTGCAAAATCCTTTGAATTAATTAAAAAAAACATGAATTAACTAAGAAGACATTTAATGGAATGTTTTGGCAAAAATAATTCACTTGAAATTTCAACGATTTGTTTTGGTGTTTCTCTGTTGTTGGGCAGCGAAACTGATCTTTTTTACGTCGAGATGTTTAGAGAGACCTGAATTTTTTCTAATATTGAATTTTTTATCAAGTTCCCTTGTTCAAAATACAGTATACGGCAGCCCTTGATCCTTGCACATAGTAGTCCTGTAGTGATTGCACTGCGGACTTACTGAATAATATCGTTGTATAATTATGAAGTGGCAAAAAAATTGAGTGTAGCAGGAAAAAAACCTCGCTGAACTTGGAAAAAAGTTGTGTCCTTTCACTTGGTTCCAGCACTAACAGGTACCGGAAACGACGACGTTCGGTAGCGGGCGAAGCGTGACATAGATACTCGTGTTTCCAGGACTACCAATGAACTGTTTTGTAATTGGTAATGTCAGAATATCACCATACCTTTGAACGAGTGTTAGGCTCAATTCAACGAAAGCAAGCTCAATGGATCCAGATGAACGTGGAAGTGTTACGAATAAACCTTTTCTCTCTGTTATGCAGTAACCAACACTAATAGGGTTGTCGAAACGCAGCATCCGATCTTTCGTAGCGTCTTCAAAACAGGAAGTTTAATAAGGTGACTGTGTCCAAATTTTGAGAATCAAAGAACCTGGTGAAATTGTAAGTAGCTAAGCCATTAATGGAAGTCTGAATTCAATTCACCATAATGGACTTAACTAATCAGTTGATTTTCAAATTTTACCTCTTGAGTTCGTTAGCTATCATTGAATTACTTAATTGAATTGAATCTAGTGTTGGCCAATTTGTTTGTATCGGTTATTTCGTGGCATCGGCTTCTTTTTAGCAAGACTTATATTTAATATTATGCGATAGTTACCGTCTAGCCAATGGTCTAATGTCAGAGCTGTATTGGATTATTATTGAACCTTTATGTACTTAATACAGTAATTTATTCACAAGAAGGCTTTTGAGAACCTAATAATCAAGAGATTGCTCGAACAAAAGCCTCCTTACGATTCATGTTTCACCCAATTGAAGGTTGACATCAGAGCAGCCTTTCCTTTGTTTCCTTTTTAAGAGCCTTTCGTGGAGGGTCTATGTAGATGACGCTCAGTCAACAGCGAGCTGATTGCGTGAAGTGGCTGATTGTGATGAGCTTAGAGTGTGGGTGCAATAAATATATATCATATATTTTATGACCCTGTTTATAGAGCCTTTCTGATGGTTGAGTGTAAAGCTCTTTTTGTCTTGCCACAGATATAAGTATTCAATTTATTCTGCTTTATTTTTATTTTTTGACATGGGAAAGCTTACTTATTTTGTAAACAGGACAATGATTTTTCATCAATTCTAAACTGTTGGGATGTTGTCGTAATTATAAATGTCACGCGGGCCTCTGGAAGTGGATGGAGAAGCATCCCTTGTCAATTTGACGATCAGAGCTTTATCGTTTGTTTCGCATGTTGCGCCGGAGAAGTAACCTGACCCGAGAAGTCCCTTGAGTGGCACTCGATGGCGAATGCTCTCCTCATTAGTGAGAAATTGTGATGCGTACTGGGCTAAATTTTCTGTCCCGTGTATACTTCAGTTTTTTTAGTTTCAAGTTTTTCATCTAATGTAAAGTACCATCTATAGGAAGTGAACCCGCTTCCGGTTTCATCGCTTGGTTTCCTTTTCTTTTTCTGAACTCCTGCCTAAAGTTCACTCAATCAAATTCGATTGTCTTCATTGCTAATTAGAAAGTACCAGGTGCAGGCCCTGTTCACCTTGTGTATTACGTTATCAACGATTGATTTCTCCGGTCGTTGCGTCCGTGATTACGCGCGACTGATTTCCATGACGTGAGCAGGAAACCTCTTTTCCAATCCTGAATCCCTGCTTGTGTGCTCTGGTTTTCTGTGCTCTATTTGGACAGAATTTAATGTCATTTATTTTAGTGATAATAGTTTTCCTTTTAGTAGTCTCACTTTTGCCAGAAATTTAGCGTTTATGCAGGCTATATTTTCCACAGAGTCAGGCAGCCATTAACCCTGATTACAGCCGCATAAAATTTCGCCCCGCACTCCGCCTAATGTCCGTCGAGCGTTCTTAAAAGAAATGTAGTTCAGCGTTAAGACTATTGCGCGATTCTACAAATTTTATGTCATTTTTTTATCGTTTAACCCTTCCTACTCCCATTACTTTATTGACATTATTGGTTTTTGCAGTGAGATGCCAACTGCTAACTAAGGTAGTGTAATGTCTTCTCATTTATTTTGTTTTTTAGTCCCCCATCTTTTCTTAGAAGTGTCAAGGCTCGGTGTAGGTACTGCATGGGGAGCACGCCGTCACATGCGTGGAAAGATTGAAGTCTGAATACATGAATCGTAGGTACGTGATTATAAATGTTACGTTTGGCTAGAATATTGAGTTACTTTGTGGTTGACCATTATGTAAAACTGCATCTGTTGGTAAACGTAATTGCTTAAACTAGGGACGATTTTACATTAAATTACGTCTGATTAGAGCATAATTTTAGGTTACAAGGATTCAAAGTGGACATCGCTTAGTGAATATTCAATAGACTACGTAGAATTCGTAACACCGTATAGTGAACTCGTTTGTTTTTAATTGGAACAGGTTCCTTCATTAGACTCTCCTTAATTCGTGTCTCCATTAGACTAGTTGTCGCAAAGGGCGAACGATAGTAATTCGAACGCACCTTCATGCTCTTTGTTCGACAGCGCTGGAAAATTTGACATGAAACTTTTGTAATTTTTGGTGTGCCTCCAAGTCTTGTTGCCGAGGTACGTTTGAGCCCACACTCGAGGTCTCAAGGCATCCGACTCCAAATCTGTAGCTCAAATTCGATTCTTTCTTCTATGCTCCGCCTCGATAATTAAAATTGAATAAGGGTCTTTTCTTCTGTGATGGCGGACAAGTTTTATTGCCATTTGCGGTTCAATTTAGCCACCTTGGGAAGTTTTAAGTAAGGGTGAATATGCTGTTAGCGTCCCTAATTGTAGATCTTTAACTTAACTGGGCGAGGAACCTTCAACTCACAGACTGCTTTTTTGAGACGATCGTGTCTCCTTGACGCTCAATGAACTTGTTGTATTTACGAGTCTGATGAAATATGACCAAGTTTGTCGCTTGTTTTTGTACCATGAGATTAACCATTAATCGAGATATTTCTTGGTGCAAAAACATTTTGTTACGGTTCTGTTTTCAGGTCAAGTCCACTAGCCTATTTTAATTCTACTTAACAGGCAGTGTGATTGTTCTGAATAAGTGCTTTTATCCTATCCTGTTTCATCGATCTATTTCTTATCGAAATGTTGCTCTTCGCTAACCAATATTTCTATCACAGTTCACTGTTTTCTCGTTGTATTTATTATTTTTTTACTTCGTCGTTCGATGTTTCTTCGAATTTTCCTTCTATCGATGTTGACATCTAAGGAATGCTTGGCAGCAATCACGTCCTGCCTGGGTTTGTCTTTTTCCCCCGTACCCTCAAACTTGGAGCTTTAATTTAGCAACGGCAACAGAGCGGCTGCTGGCGTCCCGTCCTGATGAATTGGCTGCCAAGTGTATCGCGCTCTGCCGTCTTTCTCCACTTCGATTCTCTGCCCTACCAACGCTGGTGCTCACAATTTTTGGCCCGTAGATAAAGCAGGCATCCTCAGCAAAATGTTTAGTGTGATAAGGGAGGCCCTCGATGGGCTACGTAATCTCACTGAAGAACTATAGTATCTGGGACACCACAATTGTTGATTAATTCGTATCTCACGCAGCTCTTTTGATATCGAGTGCCGAGGTCGAAGTGCCGAGTCTGGGATGAGATCTCTTGGACAGCGTGTCCACTTCTGTCCGATGAGCGTGATGCTTCCAAAAGTGTCCATGTAATATGTTCAAGGAATTGTGTTTCTGGAATTAAGCACCTCGAGGGCATTGGATAGATAGGCCATAGGTGATAGGGTGAGGTATGTTAGGTTTGTCTATCCTATGCTATGGGGACTGGCAACCACATGGGGTACTGTTAGGTTACTTCAGTTTATAGATTGGCCTTCGGGACTTTTATCTTTCGTGCCCACTTTGCTTCTTTCAATTTTTGTACCTCCTTCGCTATCTCTTCTTTTTCTTTTTTCCTCTTCCTTCTTAACTAGGTATTTCTTATGCGCGAATCCGGTGCAGAAACACTCCTGCACATAGATCCCACGTTTTCCGCAATCCATTCTAGTTGGTCCCTTCTTCTCTTCGCTGTAAACTACGAATATAACCTAACTTTTTGTAATTAAGGGTTTTCGTCATTGTTGGAGTTACTAATTTTCTACGCATGAGTAGTACCTGTTTTAGAGTGCAATATTCCTTGCTTTTGTCTCTCGAATTGACGTGCTGATTACCTGTTAATTTTTTCGTCAAGTTCACGTGCTTTTTTCGTTCAAGCGATGCCCGTTAAGAGTTCGCGAGTTTCGTAATTCGGAAGACGAGGCCTTCCTTTCAAAATTCGTCAAGTGTTCAGCGTCCCGATTTTTTCTCGTAGTTGAAGCGGCCACCTCAAGGAGTCGCGGTCTCGGCTTGAAGGCGGCAGAGTTGGCGTGTAATGTGATCGCCTAAGCTGGGGAGTGCGCCTGATGCTGTCAGTTTTGTCGCGGTGTTTCAGCTACTTCAAATTCTGCATCGAGTTGAAAAAGTAGGACTCGAAGAGCATTCTTCGTAACATCTGCGTCCGCTGGTGCAGGCTCAGACTTCACTTCAGACCGTAGTACTTTACTTGAACAAATATATCCCACCGCTGTCGATTACATGAAGATAGCGAGGGGCAACATCAAACATCCGTCGGAAGGAGGGTATGTTTGCTCGGCTATCAAGTGGCGTGAACTGCTACACCAACTCAGTAAAGCGCCCATAAATGATGCTCTTACAAGCCAACAATGGGTGGCTCAGTTGCTGCACGTCGCAGTTGGCCAGGTCAGTGTCTGCAGGGCTGTGAGTGAGTGTGGCTGTGTCACCACCTCGCGAAGCACCGCGCGTTGCTTACCGAATATTGTAATTACGTCAGTAACATGGATCATTAAATGTCTCCTTGTAATCAATGTGCAGTGCCCGTGTGTTTTGATGTTTTTGTAGCTAATGTGTGAAGTGTGGAAAGTTACCGGGTAATTGAGTTTTGAGCTCTATATGTTGATAAAGCTAGTGATGAAATAAACTTGATAAGTGTTTCTACTGCTACACAGGTACTTTTCGTTCTTATTAACAACGTGACCATTGGTGGAATCCACTATTCGAAACACTCGAAGATAACATCAATAAGTACATGTGATTGTAGAGCTCACTTTTGGTCGTAGTTTTTAACGTCGGAATACTTCGTGTAGTGCAAAAGTTACAGTTATGTTATAAACGAAAAATATTAGCATTATTCACAGCTGCGTGAGGAGCTGTTTTTCACCAGTTGGTAAACTTAGTCAGCCTAACGCTGGCGACCTCCGTTGGCCCACTAAATTATCGCCTAAGTTACCAGGGCCTCCTAGAATATATTGTTCAGTGTTTCCACGTGGTCATCTTCGCCGAAAAAGCCTTTCGCAGTCTTGAAGCTTCTTCGCCTTCCGCTAATGGCCGTATGAGAGCCGACGTAGTAGGCCTTTTATTTTATTCGACTGCGTGTGATCAATTAAATTACGAAAATACTCTCAGAATTAATAGACAATTAGGGCTGTCGTTAGCTGCAGATGCTTGACTCCTCGCCACTCTCCTCCTCAGGGGGTGTAGGATAGGCCATAGGCAGTAGGGTTAGGTGAGTTAG